>JABUQX010095938.1:2500-5000 GCA_015478945.1 Trachelipus rathkii | reverse complement strand
TAATATATTAATTATAATAATAATATATATATATAAATTATATATATATATATATAATTATATATATATATATAGTATATATATATATATATATATATATATATATATATTTATATATATATAATATATATATTATATATTATATATAAAATATATATATATATATATTTAATATATAATTAATATAACTATAATATATATATATATATACTGTATATTTATATATAAATATTTAACTATATATATAGTATATATATATATAATATATAATAATATATAAATTATATATATATATATATATATATATAGCTACTATATATATATATATTAAATATATAAATATATATAATATTATATTATAATATATATATATATAATATATTTAATATATATACATATATCATATATATATATATATATATAATATATACTATATATATATATATATATATTATATATTATATATATATATATTATATAATATATATAATTTATATATATATATACTATATATATATATATATAATATATATTATATATATATATATAATAATATAATATATATATATATATATATTATATATTATATATATATATATTATATATTAACTATATATATATATATATATATATATATATTATATATATTATAATATATATATATATAATATATATATATATATATATATATATATATATTTTTTTATTAAACATATATTTATAATAAATATATATATATCTATATCATATATTTATATATATATATATATATATATATATACCTAAACATCTTAAGCTAAATTAAGTAAAATTATGAAGCTGTACATTTGTTGACATAAGTTCGTCTCAGAAGAAAAAATGCTTTCATTTTTAATTAAATAAATAAATGTATAGAAATGTGGATATATTCTCTTTCTCTATCTCTCTCTCTCATTCTCTCTCTCTCTCGTCTGCTCTCTCCTCTCTCGGTCTCTTCTCTCTCTTCTCTCTCTCTTCTCTTTCTCTCTCTCTTTTTCTGTTTTGCAGTCATTCTCTTTTATACTTTTATGCTACCACACCTACTACTACTACTACTATTAGTACTTCTACTACTACTACCACTACTACTACTACTACTACTACTACTACTACTAACTATTTACTACTACTCACTATATACTACTAAAAATCTAATAATAATAATAATCATAATAATAATAAATATAATAATATATTATAACACTAATAATTATTATAATAATAAAAATTAATAATAATAAAAATAACAATATAATAATAATAATAATAATATAATAAAATAATAATAATAATAATAATAATAATAATAATAATAATAATAATAAAATAAAATAATATAAAAATAAAATAAAAATAAATCTAATATAAAATAAGATATAATATTCATAATAAAATAATAAAGAATAATATAGAATAATAATAATGATAATCAAATAATGATAATAAAACTAATAATATCATAATAATAATAATAATAATAATTACACTGGTGGTAGTTGAATGGTCGTAATAGCCAAAATTATATTACAATAAAATAATAATAATAATAATAATAATAATAATAATAATAATAATAATAATAATAATAATAATAATAATAATAATAATAATAATAATAATAATAATAATAATTTAAAATTCAAAAAATTTTATTCAGAATAGTTGTTACAATTTTTATCCTTTAATAACAGAGATACAAATATAATAGATATTATTACATTTACAAAATGGCAATAAATCATGTAAATTAGGATTCAATTTCACTCCTATCTGAAATGGGGCTACTGATTGCAACACAGTGTTGTGCCCTTTGAGCCCCGAATCCTACATTTATACGTATACATTTTGAGCATCAACTACGCAGATGCCTCTTCTTTTCTAATAGTAACAATAATTGTATTAATTAAATGTACAATAAAATATTAGTAATTAGAATAACGTGAATAATACCTAGTGACTATATCACAGTCAAGAAATAGCTTAAAGTTTTATCCTATCACAATAATTAATAATACTAATAATAATATAATAATAAGTAATAAATAATAACTAATAATAATAATAAAATCAATAATAATAATAATAATATAATCAATAATAATAATCATAATAATAATAATAATAATTAATAATAACAATAATATAATAATGCTTATAATAATAATAATAATAATCATAATAATAATAATAATCATAATAATAATAGATATAATAATAATAATGAATAATAATATAATAATAATAATAATCAATTAATAATAATAATAAAAATAATAATAACTAATAAAAATAGTAAGTAATAATAATAATAATAATAATAAGAAGAAATAATAAGAATAATAACAAAATAATGATAAAAATAATAATAAAAATAATAATACTTAATAATAATAGATATAATAATTATATTACTAATATCAATATATAGATGACAATGATCATTAAGTCTCTTAATAATAATGATAATAATAATATAATAATA
>JABUQX010095937.1:5000-17807 GCA_015478945.1 Trachelipus rathkii | reverse complement strand
CGTTCGATTATTCTTTTGTTATGAGACTTATTTCTCCACAACCGAGGGTCATGTCTCAACACTCTTTCTCGGCCCCTCTCTTGAAAGCGTTGCTGCCCACTTAAGAACCTAGTTCTTGACTAGAGATGCACCCCATAAGCTATCGTTTTTAAGAAGCCAAGTCTCAGTACAACTTGTTTTTTCACACAGAATTTGATGGCGTACCGCTGTTCAATTTACCTGCATCGCAAAAAAGTAATTCAACGAGGATAGAAAACACGCACACACAAAAAATGTAGTACAAAACCCGAACGAGGTAGAACACACCCCATACATAAATGATGTAGTGCAAAGACTGGTTTATATAAAATCCTGGGTTTTTAAAACTCGGTGGATGAATATGTAGCATGTGTAACTAGTACCCACTGCGTATCGTTCACGAGAGTACCTACTCAGCTTCAATGGACTATTCAAGTAAACTTACCTTTTGACAGAGAGTTGATATATATTATATTATATATATATTATAATATATATATGATATAATTTATAATATTTATAATTATTAAAAATTTATTATTATATTTTTATTAATAATATAATTATATATATATTCATTATATATATAATATAATATATATATTATATATACTTATATATTTATTATATAATATATCTATTATAATTATATAATATATATATATATATATAATTATATATATATATATATATATATATTATAACTATATTATATATATATATATAGATATATATAATATATATAAGTATATATATATACTTATCTTATATATATATTTATATATATATATATATTATATATATAATATATATAATCATATATATATATATATATTATATATACTTATATATTAATATTTATATATAGGCAGCATTAATTAAACCATGGCGGCAATAAATATTTAAGCTTTTCGTAAGTGGGGTAAAACTGGGAAATGCATTTAATGATCCTAAAAATTTTTTTGAAACAGAAAAAGACACAACTTTCTTTGTAATGGTGAATTTTCAAGTATATAAAATGCAGTAGCTAGGGCAATTATTCAGTTTAAATTTGATTGATCTACGTAAAGTTTGTGGAGCGAAT
Source organism: Trachelipus rathkii (assembly GCA_015478945.1). Taxonomy (NCBI): domain Eukaryota; kingdom Metazoa; phylum Arthropoda; class Malacostraca; order Isopoda; family Trachelipodidae; genus Trachelipus; species Trachelipus rathkii. The sequence goes on along the minus strand of JABUQX010095937.1, from coordinate 16,705 downwards.
TTGGACGCCATGACACTGTTGTTTTTGTTTTGTTTTTTTTTTTTAAATTAGCGAATACCGTAGGGTGAGATATACTTTGCCCCCAATCATGGCAGACGCCACGACTACTTACGGGCTTCTTTGGAACTGGTGCCTAAACTTAACAATTAATTCTTCTTCTTTTCGAGTAATAACAATGAAAGAGAACTTAGCGTAGGCTAATAATTCTGAGATCAGCAATTTACTCACCATTCCGATACTAATTTTATTATTGCCCCCTAGTTTAATAAAGGACGTTATATAATATAGTATATATATATATCATATATAATATATATATATAAGATATAGTATATATATTATAATTATATATTATATATATATATAATATATATATATACATATATATTTAAAAGTTAACACCTCACGGGCCATAGCCCTATTCTAGGAGGGGAAACGTCTCTAGTAATTTCTACCACGGCTCGACTAGGATCGAACCGCGCCTGTAGCATGCGCATGCGTTGCCATGCACGCTTGTTCGTCTACGATTGAGCCACGGTAGAGACATATATACTATAATTATACTATATATTATATATATATATATATAAAATATAATATATATATATATATAATTATATATATATATAATATATATATTATATATATATATATATATATATATATATTATATTATATTATATATTATATATATATATTAAATATTATATATATATTATATAATATATATATATGATATTACGCACTGATGCAAACATGTTTAGGGCTAAAAATTTTTTTATTAGTTTTTTCACAAGACACCCGCCATTTTGTTTATTTGTAAAAACAACATTGGGTGCAAAATTTTAGGGTGATTGAATAAAATTTAGAGGTTGCTACCAAGGTTCGAAATATATTTAGTTACGCTGATTTCCACACTAGCAAATGACGGTACAGATTATAGCGCTTAACTTCTTTTTTTTAAAGTAGGAAGTTTCCCCAGAGGCAGTATATAACCAATGACAGTTTCATCTGTTTATTATATATTTTGTTTCAATGAATTTCTATTGATTTTGTTATTGTCCCGCAAGTAGATTTCCTTGTATGATATATACTGTGTAGACAGGTAGTTTCGTTCCTTCATCAGTTGTTAATCAGCTTTGTTGTATCTTTGTTTCTAGCCGCAACACCCCTCTCTGCGATATTCATTTACAATTTTAGCTCTCTACGATTTCTCTTCCTTTCATATAGCTCCGTCATCATTCCACTCTGCAACATCTTTGTCTAGAAATGTGTGAGGCAATGATAGGTATGTCAAAGAATCGTTCTGTGCTGCTGAACGAAATCCTGCAATTGTGTTTTGGATACTGTATCAGATTTCATGGTTGCTTTTTTTCCGGTCTGGATCCTTTTTTTAGGCAGCTTCATTTGTTTTTTGTCTCAAAGCCAAAACCTCTGCTATCAAAAAATTGCCAAGAGCAACAAGTCCCTTCAGAGACGGTACCACAAAATGCCTCAAAACTTAATAAAGAGCAGCACTCTGCAATGTATCATCTTTTTCTTGTACTTTTTGCAGCTTTGTAGAAAAATCCAAAATCCGTAAACGTGAGCACTGATATCTATGGATGCCGTAACACGATCTAATATATATTGTTTTTAAAAAAACAGGAAATATCACGCAGTCCTCTTTCTTCCCTTGGAGTCAGCTTAAACTGGTTTTTAAACATCCATATTTTAATACAATAAATTGCCTTAGACATCCAACGTGCCATATGATTGCTCCCAGGACTTTAAATCTGATTCCTGATGCGGAGTGTTACCAAGGAAAATCAATGTCAGCCGAGAAATTCCTTGTAATCATTACGCAGGGTGGTGCTTTCTGAAGCTGCGCGTTCAACAATATTGTAAAACTATCACCAGCTTCTGTTATCTTTCTCTCTGATGACAGGTTCTCTGCGGCGCTTTCCGGTACTTTATGTCGTATCAAATTTTCACCCACGCTGCATTTAAATCTCTTAAAAAGAGGCAATATCAGGTTCCAGCAGGAAGGCAGGCAAGAGACAGAAACGCTGCTTCCAATGTTATTCTAAAATGTGATTGCGAACAAGTAAGCCACAAACATGTGTTTTCCCATTCTTTGTCTAGTAACAGACAGGCACCACGCTTTTTACGTGTGTTGCTGGAGTGGTGTCAAAGGACATGCACTTGACTTGATTAGATATATCCCATTGCAATACTAATTGATATACAGCATCTGCAATATTTTAACCTGTTCCACGGGTAAGCTTCGGAAAGCGAAGAAGCTTATCCACACCTAGTCCAGGTAGAAATTAGACTGGCAGTCTTTCAGATATTTTCCCATGACCGTAATATCTCTCCATTAATTTGCCATGCCAATGTATTTGCAAGGAACAATTTGTTTTGAAATTCCCTTCAGCAAAGGTTTTCTGCCATTTTCTTCTGTTTTTTTCGTTGCTGTCTTACTTATGAAGAGCTGATGCTATATTATTTCCACAGTTGTAGACAGAGCTTCTATGCTGGGAATCAAGATTTGATGAACGCAGATCATGTCACTTATTTTGGTTAGCATCAAGACGCAAGCATGGATCGTGTGCATAAGTTTCATCGTTTGTCTTTGATTTTCGTCCTCTCACGTTAGAATGGCTGATGAAGGTTCAAAACATCATTCTTCTATCTGATATGAACTATTGTTATTCACCCTGACTGTGCTTGGAACTGACAACGGCAGTACATCAACGTTAGTGCTTCCTCTTTCTCTTTGTAGCAAAGCAATGACTCCCCTGCTCGTCTGGCAATCTTTTCTTCACGTAATAACGTTTTATCCACTCCAACCCTTTTGCCTTGTCTTTTTTCCCGTTGAAGCATCAAAAACGCACGATCTTCGGTCTATCTGTATCATGTCAAGAGCATATGCATGCGCAATATCAAACAAATTATCTAAGTCGTTTTTCCATCTCTCTTGTTTCTGAACCAGACCACTGACTGATTCTTTTATTATCTTCTGTTGTTCTTTTTTAATTTGTCCCATTCATTGTAAAGTCTTTATTTTTTCGACGACCATGGCATGCTTCACACTGCTTGGATGCCTCGTTTCCCACACTGCCATTACGGTCTCACGCAGAAGACAGAGCGGCTATATTTACTGTTTGTTTTGTTCGATTTGTAGTTCATAAACAATGCCATTGTTTCCCGCTTTGATGGAAGCTGAGTCTCTTTTCAGAAATTCTATAGTATGTTGAAAATAAGGCTAGATAAAATTGAAAAGGATGCTGATGCCTTTCCATATTTAAAACAGATGCACTTACTACACAGAGTCACAGCAACGAAGGGTACTAATGTCTACGATACTGCGTCACAAACAAGACGTAACTCAATAAAGCTGTAAGGTTTGCTATTTCGTTTATTAAGCTAGAACTGTAAAGTGTTGATAATTACCAATTTCCACGAAATGTATATAGTAATCTGTAATTTTCGGTTTGTTTTTGCTATCTGCTATTGCTTTGAATATTTTAGCTTTTGAAAAACAATTTTATAAAGACTATATTAGGTTTATGTGTACAATTTGTAAAACGATCTACATTTTAACGATTCCTTAAATGTTTCTAATGGCCAGGAGCCAGCCTCTAAAAGTTATTCAATTGAAGTGAAATTTTGCACAGAATGTTTTTTAAGACAATAAACATATTTAGAGGGTGTCCTGAAGATTTCAGAATGGTCGACTTTTTTGCATCAATCTAAATATATATATTACGTATAATATATATATATATATAATATATAATACTATATAATATATATATAATATATATATATATATATTATATATATATATATATATACTATATAATAATATATATTATATATATATATATATATATATATATATTATATATATATGTATATATTTAGTTTTACAATCTTAAGATTAAAATCATTATATATTTACATAATTGCCAGTTCCATAAATCGTAAGAAGTTATATATTTTTTCAGTACATCAACACCATGTTTAGTCACACGTGTAAAAAGTTCTCGTTCAGACTTTGCAAATTTTTTACTTTAAAGTTCGTCTTTGTAAATAGATTCTCTCCACTGTTCCCAGAGTTGGTAAATGAATTATGAATGTTAATTCGCAGTTAGAACTGGAATTCAAAACATTTGTTTTTTCCCCGGGAAAGTTTTTTTTCTTTTTTTCCCTTTTTTTTTGGTAAACAATTTTGGTAAATGTTTAATACTCTTGGATACAGCATATTATGTCAGTAACAGGTAATCATGCATAAATAACTAATCCCAAACATAGGGTATTCTTCATTTTCCCAATACTAACTTACGAAAATGGGACACATATTTTACCTAAGTCACACCATTAATATAGAATTCACAAGATGTAGTTTCAAATATTCTGGTATCTTTGCATCTCTGCTATATTCTAATAACCAAAGTATTCGTATTTAGATGTTTAGAGAAAGTTAAAGTAAGTCACCTTCAATCGTTCTCTTCATCTCCGGAGATAATTGGTCTCCGTTGGTTTAAGATATTACAGACTTAAATTTTTCTCTAACCCATGTTTTGCGTTTGACATATAGAAGTAATTTGTCGACATCATAAAAGACACCGCACAATTCATCAGAATAACCTAGCTAATCAAGAATAATATAATATGTCGAAACAAACAGGCTGTCTTTTAAATATGATGCGATACCATTACTTTTATGGGGTCTTTCGATTCCCATCACAATATATTATCTATTAGATGCTATATCTTGTTAATTCGATTCATGATGGCTATACAACTTTTCAACTGTTTAAAAAAACATTTTTAATAGATAGAGCTACACCTTCTAATACTTTAAAATCCAAGAGCGTTATGACTCTAGAATAAACCTAGAGAGAAAGAAACACTTTAGCCATCTATATTATCTCATTTTTCGATAATTACAAATATAAGAACCAACCTTTGATCACACTATAGGCTTGAAAATCCTGCAATATTTCTACATTAATAATGATAATAATAATGATAATAATAATTTATGATAATAATAATATAATAATAATAATCAATGATAATAATTAATAATGATAATAATAATTAATGATAATAATAAAAATGACTAATAATAATAATAATATAATAAAATGATAATAATAATACATGATGATAATAATAATAATAATAATAATAATAATACATAATATAATATAAATAATAATTAATAATAATCAATAATAATAATAATAATAATAATAATAATAATAATAATAATAATAATAATAATTAATAATAATAATAATAATAATAATGATAATGTAAATGATAATAATAATAATAATAATGAAATAATATAATAATAGATGATAATAATAATGATAATAATAATGATAATTAATATGATAATAAATAATAATTAATAATAATAATGCTAATAATAATGATAATAATAATTGATTACATATAATAATAATGATAATAATAATAATGATTAAAATAATGATAATTTAATTAATAATGATAATAATGTAATGATAATGATAAGAGATAATGATTAATGATTGAAATAATGCATAATGAAATAATAATGATAATAATATGATAATAATAATGAAATAATAATAATGTAATAATAATAATGATAATAATAATAATGATAATAATAATAATGATAATATAATATAAAATAATAATTAAATAATAATAATAATAAATAATCATAATAATATAATAAATAATAATAATAATAAGTAATAATAATAATAATAATTAATAATAATAATGAATAATAAATAATAATAATAATATCATAATAAATAATAAAAATTAATAATAATAAGAATGATAATAATAATAATGATTATAATAGTAATCGATAATTAATAAATATCAATAATAATAATAAATCAATAATAATAATAATAATAATAATAATAATAATACATAAAATAATAATAATAATAATAATAATAATATAGATTAATACTAATAATAAAATCAAAGATATTAATAATAATAATAAAATATATATATAATTAATAATTAATCAATAATAATAATAAAATAATATTAACTCAATCAATATAATAATAATCAATAATAATATATTAATATTAATAATAATAATAATAAAATAATAAAATAATCATAATAATAATATAATAAAAATAATAATTATAATTATAATATAAATTATTTAATTAAATTATAATTATAATTAAATTAAATTATAAATATAATGATAATTTGCAATTATAATTATATTTATAATAATTATAAATTATAAAATAATTATAATTTATAATTATAATTTATAATATAATTATAATTATAATATATAATTATTAAATATAATAATTAATAATAATATAATAATAATAAAATAATAATGAATAATACATAATAATAATAATAATAATAATAATAATAATAACTAATACATAAAATAATAATAATAATAATAATAATTAATAATATAATAATAATAATAATAATAATAATAATAATAATAATAATAATAATAATAATAATAATAAATAAATAAATAAATAAATAAAGGAAAGGACTTAAAACATATTAAATATATACTACGACTTCCTTTTAGTCCTGAATTACAGTTTCAAGCGGCACTAAACAATTACATATGTTGCAAACATCGTGGCATCTAAGGATGATTTAAAGGTTATAAGGATTGTATTAGATCGTCTTGTTCGCTGGTGGTCGTCGATTAAGGCATGGACATTTTTGTTCAGTGGTTCCTCAGCGCCGGTTAAATATTATTATTTTTATATAGAAATGTTTATTCGTAATCTTTATCATTTAATTATGTAGTAATTAAGGATTCGATTAGTTTTTTATTCTATATTAACTGCTATGTGTTGTACGTTTTTATTTTATAAGCTTAAACCGAAATCAGAGTGCAGTGTTTCTATGACGTCACTGGGAGCCAATGAGTGACAAGGAATGAAGGTATCATATTGATGACGTAAAATTTTGTTATCTTGGTTCCTTGGTTGTTATGTGTGCTTTATTTCAGGGAGTGAATAATGAATTCTTGAAATTTAATTTTAGCATCTTAGTAGGAGAAGTGAAGGAAAGCTTAGGGTATCACAGGTCGGTTAACCCCAGTGTTTTTAAGTAAGATAGTTTATTAATGTGTGCAAGACAGCTTTGTACTAATGGCATGAGTACGGAGCTTTTGCTTAAGTTAAACGTTATTTAACATAAATGAAAAATGTGTATGTGAAAATCAAAGGTTAATCTGAGAAAAGATGTGTATTTTGAGGAGTGGTATATATATATATATATATATATATATATATATATCTATAATATAATATATATATATATTATATATATACTATATTATATAATATATATATACTATATATATATATATATCATAATATATATACTTAAGTGTCACCACACTCACGGCAGGCTCTATTCAGGAGGGTTTGCAAGCTAAAACTTCATTCACTAGGTCAAATTACGCAGATGAGCAAAGGCGCAGCTTTAAAGTGATGGAGATTAAATTCAGCAGGAAACACAGAAGATGGAGAGAATTCCACAGAACAGAATGTTGGAAAGAAGGAAGTATAAGCCTGGATTTGCCAATGTTCTCACAAAATTCAAACAAATATGCAACGTACACCTCTTAAAGGTGGATGGTACGCGAGTGGTTTAAGTTCCCTCGAACACCTGCCGCTGCGTAGCCTATAGAAAAGAGATAAAGCACCAACATCGCGCCGCAAAGATAGAGGGTCAGATGAACTGGAAAGTACAGAAAAAACCCAAGGTTTATAGCCTTTTGGCTTTTGACTCGACCTGTCCAAAAGCCGGATGAAACCAGAGCCCCACAGATATGAGACAGCTACTCCATACAAGGGCGGATGAGACCCTGTATAGCTGGAAGTAACTGAAAGAAGAGGAATAAAAAATCTCGCAGTTCTAAAACAGATCTCCCAGTTTCTTGGGCCGCCCTAGCAACGTTGTGATGTGGGTGTCCAGGACATTTTTTAGTGTATGTTAAGGCAAGGATGTTTAATATTGTTCAAACAGGGAGACGAGGAGAACCAGTCGAAAGGAGATAGCGAAGTTAGAAGTGTTTTACGAGAGGGAGATTTGTAGAAGGTTGGTTTTTAAAATGAATATTCAAAAGGTTGAGACGACCCCAATCGGAAGTTCTATCCAGATCAGCTGAGAATAGAATCGGAAAATTAAACAGAGCAATTCTAGAAGTAACACGAGGGCAGCAGAATTTGAAATGAGGAAGAATGAAGGGTCGAGTCTCATCGGCATATGAGTGGAGAGAGTTAGATGTGCAGGGAGAGAAGATCATTAAGGAAAAGTAAGAATAAAGTAGCAGATAAGACCGAACCCTGAGGAACACCACTATTACAGAAAAAGAAGATCTGTCGGCTCCATCAAACCACAGCCGATATTGAGAGACTTGAAAGAAAGCTAGATACTAAGTAGGCCAAAAAGAGGAAGGATGGAAAACCAAAGGAGGGTAGCTTGGAAGAGAGCAGTGACGCGGGCCATACCCGGTCAAATTGTTTGGATATGTCAAGCGCCACTCATCGCAAGTCTCCCGTAGTTCTAAGGAGCTGAAAAATCCATAAATCGGTTTAAATAGGAAAGTGTATCATCAGTAGACCTTAACGAAAAAGCACGTACTGGCGATCGGGAAAGAAGAGAATGAGATTCCAGACAATCTCTTAGAAGTGAGAGTTAAGAAGGGTTTCAAAGATCTTAGATAGAAACAAGTGAGAGCATATAGGGCAAATAAGTTAGAAGGATCAGAGCGGCTTCCTTTTTTCGGAATAGGTGACATGTGCGTGCTTCCAACACTGAGGGAAATTGCTAGTATTGAGACATAGAGAATATATTGAACGAAGGGCGGCAGCTCGGAAGCCCACTCCCTCAAAACTCGGGGAGGGAGCCATTCTGGGCCCCCCCGCCTTTCCTAACGTTCATAGATCTCGGAAGCCCATGTACCCGATCAAATGTAATCACATTCAAAGACATAGGACACCAGAGAGAAGGTGGAGGAGGAGAAATGCCAGAATTGTCCACGGTTGAGTTAGAGGAAAATAGGAGGCCGATGAGATTGGCTTTGCCTTTTCAGTGGGAGAGTTAGCAACAGAGCATCAGATCGAATAAGAGGAAAACAGATTTACAGAAGTTGTTAGAGATGTTTTTGGCAAGAAGGCCAGAAAGATTTGTCAGTAGGAGAACCAAGGAGGTTAAGGCACTTTGCTCGTCGAATAGTATCCTTTTGCTCGTCGAAAGCTTATCCTGCACAACGATTTCATAGCTGAATGAAAATTAGCGAGAGTATAGATGAGCAACCGAGAATTTTTTTTCCACCCCCGAATAAGCGCCCTGTCTTAGCCTGAATGGCCAGAGAACAGGCATGATCGAACCATGGCATTATGAGGAAGAGAAGGATTAGTCGAAGAAGAATGAACTGCTCATACCGTCACACGATTACAGCTACCCACCTTAATGGCAGAAGCCGAAGCAGTAGTCAAGCAAGCAGTCATCCAATTATAAGTTAGCGTAGAGCGGACGTAAGGCCCCCAATCACCGATCAAAAGTACCAGAAAAAACGCGTAGGGCAGGAGGAGCTGTTGGAGAGAAAGTGTTATAATAAGAGTATTAAGGTTGTGGTCAGAATTTACAATAGAGCGAAGGTAATGTATTCTATAGAGAGAGGACAGTGATGAAAACATAGGTCAGTGTGTTCAAGAATTGGCTGGGACCATCCGGACTGATGGTTGTAAGTTCTTGGGTGATTTCAGTTTGCTCAGAGCGTCTGAGAATGCTGAGAATAATTCGGCCTCCTCCCCAACCTAAATCAGTATGAGAGGTCCAACCATTCAGTGGGTGTAACATTGAAAGCCCCAAAAGAGGACCTCAGTTATTTGAATGGAATATATAACAGTCTCTGAGAGGTAGTAGATATTCAAAGAGAGTAAAATCTGTTCTGTTTAGGAGAACAGTAGCATTATATATCTTCTCCACCCCTGACCACCCCATTTGCAGAAGGCCACACTGCGACAGGTATCTCACCGACGCATCCGTCTCTCCAGAGATCTCCAGGATGATATGCTCCACGTTGTTCTGTGTTGACAATTTTAAAAAACTTGACGAGAAAGAAGTTGGTATGTATCCCTCTCGGAACTTGGTTACCAGTTTTGACAGATGCTTAGTTGTGGTATTGGTTAAGGTTGAACTGTTGTAGCTATTGTATTTAGGGTGGATTGCCGCAGCTTAGCTTTGGCGAGGCGTGACCTGACTGGTTCTTGTAGTGAGAGTTGAATTCTAATGCGTATTATCTGGTGGATATTGTTTTAAAATGATTGTTGGTGCGTCTTGGCGTCTCTTAAAGTGTTTTTCTGTTCTGTGTCGTGTAGATTTGCTTTGCGGCCTATGTTGGTTTGTATTGCGTCGGTGTGGAATGTTGCTTAGAATTGTTTTGTAACTGAGCGTGGTGAAGAAGGAAGTTGTTTGACTGTGGTGAGTAGGGTTAGAGAGTGCATTGTGGCCGGATGGTGTGGGGTGTTGCGCTTTGGAAAAGAATACGTGCCTATCATGTTCAGGGGGGTGATATGAGGCTAGAATTTTATTGTTCCTGTAGTTGTTGTTGTGTGCTGTTGATGGTCTGCATCCTGTTATGATTCTTAGGAGCTTTGTTTCTCTGTCGTTAAGAGTTGCTTTTATGTTAGTTTATAGTCCAGCTAGTGGGTGCTAAGTTGGAAGCGTGCTTAGAGTTGGGCGAATGTATTTTTTGCATAGGGTGATGGAGTTGGTGTTATTGTTGTGAAGTCTGTGTCTGCGATGAGTCCTTAATATGTTTAGTTTCTTGTGGCAGAGAATCTATATTGTATAGGTGTTTTGTGAAAGTGAGATGCCGTGTCAAGGTTATCCGATTATTTGCATTTTTTGTTAAAGGGTCTAAATGTGGCTTAGGATGACAGTGGCGTGATGTGGCACCAAGTTGGCGTGGTCGGTGCGAATAAGTAAAGTTGAAGATTTGTTTGGTGAGCCGGACATTCTGTTTTCTTACATGTTTGAAGTTGTTGATGTATTGTTGCGCCAGGTTTATGGCAGTGTTTAGTTTAGCTTTGGTGATGGTGCTTTTATATATATATATTATATATATATATATATATATATACGATATATAATATATAATAATATAGATATATTATACTATGATATATATATATATATATATATATATATATATATATATATATATATATATATTATTTTTATTATATAGATATAATCTATATTTTAAATTTACATATGTGTTCATTCATTTTATTACAGTTTTTTTTTTATCATTTTATTTATATTTTGTTGTTATAATTATATTATTTATTTCAATGGCAGTGCTAATGTGGGTAACGTTATATACCCGAAACGTCCATTATAATAAATGTTTCCAAAATTATGCATATTTGGTATATCTCATATAGTATATATATATAGATAATATATTATATATATATATTAATATATTATAATATATATATATATATAATATATCATATATATAGATATATATATTATATATATATTAAGTATAGTATATATATATATAGTATATATATATATATATATATATATATATATATATACGGGAAGATGTATTTCATTACAGCAAAAATTTCTTCAATTCCATATATATCGATATATAC
>JABUQX010095936.1:0-16665 GCA_015478945.1 Trachelipus rathkii | reverse complement strand
ACTAACCAATACTTTAGTTAGTGAATAGAATTGACAAAGTAACTGTGGTCAGTAGACTTTTAGTTTTAAAATTAACCTTTATTCATTTAGAAATAATATTATATAACGTTTAAAACAAAACAAATAAATTCCAGTATTTCTTTAATGAATCATGACCAATCTTCGTTCTTAAAATTTGTTAAAGTGTTACAATTAACAATTTTAATGCCGAGTGATCAACCGATTTATTTTATTAACTAACAAAGGCGACCTTTATTTATCTTCAAAACAGAACAGAATAATTTACACAAGTTTAATATTAAAGGGTAATTTTAATTTATAAAATGCATAAAAGTTAACGAACTCCACACATTTTTATCGTAGGCCATTCAATCTGCGGAGATTGAGTAGGAAGTTTGAATAACTATTTTTTTTTTGAAAGATAATTAAATACGGGATGCGAAGCCCACATAAATTAGATAATATTGTAAGAATTTTGTACTTTTGAAATAAAAATCATGCCACTGTTGCATCATTGCCTGATTGCTGGAAACACACTAAGAACCAAGTTTTGTCACCGATATCTACTTTTTTATATTGGAGACAAAACACAGAAATTATATCCTCATATTGCTTACATCAGATACATGGTCTCTTATTCTTCTATCTATGTTCGAACTATCTAGTTTGTCTTTAACTTGTTTAGAAAATTGCTTTCATTTCTTCACAAATGATTTACCCAAGAAGCCTGCTTGCAGTAGTAGAGTTTTTTTATTTTGTTCTTGGTTGTTTTGTATCAACGTTCTACCGGAGACAAAGCCTTGAAAGGGTAGACCCCAATCTTAGTTAGACGTTACTTGTCTTTCCTATTAACTTCATTACTTTTGTTATTTTTCATAGTGCTAACCTCCCACTGAGATTTATGCAATAGTCTACTCATTGGGATATTAAGACTTATAGAGTTAAAGTGACATTCCGGTAAGAGGAGACCATTTATGTGATTTTTACAAACCTGAACTTACTCAGGTATGAAAAATGAGCACCTATCATTCTTTTCCTCTTCTTACGCTTTGGGCGATGCCTCAAAATACTATACCTTATTCGCAGTCTTCCCACGGTCTATTTATAGGTTTAACCTTGTTTTTAAACTGAAAATATTTTACATTTAAATTAACCAATATAATGTGAATTGTATTTATTTATCTATAACTATTACGGCCATTCTTTTTCACCTATAAACTCCTATTCAATTAGAGGGTTAAATTCTTCAAAATACTTTCATCTGGTGAATTTTTGGAAGTTATTTGAATTCGTATGGAACTTAAAGTTTCTTGCGAATAACCATAAATACATTCTAGACTTGGGAAACAAAACGCTGAACTTAGGGTAAAAGGCACTTTCATATATTATCTTGGGCTTTTGAACTGTGCTCCTTTACGAAGTTGTGCTTGTTAACTAGAGAGTTCAATGAGTGTTAGTTTTAGTATCATATATAATTATTGATGATATGCCAGAAATAGATATAGTGAAGTACTTCTGATCGTTGCTTTAATTATATATACTGTGCATGATCTACGCATATGTATTTGAATATTAATTTACCTAATATATTATATATTATTATATATATATATATATATATATATATATATATATTATATATATATAATTAATATATATATATATAATTAATTCAAACCGACCTAGGGGAGCTGGGTTTTATATTATATATATATTAATAATATATATATATAATATATATATAAATTATAATATTATTTATTATATATATTAATATATTAAATAATATATAATATTAATATATTATATTTATATATATATATATATAATATTTAATAATATATATATATATATATATATTAACATATTTAATATATATTAATTAATTATATTACAATAATTATTAAAAGTTTTATTGTGTGTACGCCAAAGTCTTATAAATCACCTTATACATGAGTTTTTTTAATTCCAAAGAGAGGAACTATGGTTCTTATATATATGCGAACATTTTCTTTTTTCTTGTGGTTTTCTCTATTCGTTTTTCATGACCAAGAAATTTCTTTTGGACGGAGTCATGGTGATAGCGGTCCACGGCTAGAGGTTAAAATACAAAACTTGTTGTGTTTACCAATTATTTAAATAATGTTTGCAATGATCTATATTTGAATTTATTACCTCATATTTATAGACACCTATTAACAGTTATTAAACAATCCATAAAAAAAATGTTTTATTTAAACTAATTCTTGAAATAATTAAATGGCTCAAAAGTACAAATAAATCAATGTCATATGTTGTGCCTATTTCTATGCTTCAATTATCATAATTATTATTCATTATATAGAACTTAAATATTTCATATGGGCATTTTTTATTTGTTCATTATATATTATTATTATTTTTTTTTTTATTATATCTGTGTTTCGGTTTGAATTTATCTCTAGTTGAATGATGATTGACGATTTGTTTTAAGGATGAATGGTTCTTTGATAAAGGTTTTTGAGGGCATGTTGTTTCGGAATTTAATGGCTTCCTTTTTTATATGTTATTACTATGTTATAAGAAATATGAGTTTAGTCTGCCGGAATATATTTTAAGTAAAGACTGTGTTACGAAATTACAAACCTTCTTTTTAATATTTTGAGGTTACAAACTGAGACACCTCTCATTTGCCAATAAACGCGGAATGGTTCCGCAATCTTTAATAAAAATTGTGCTAAACTCCCGGGTCTGAGTACAGCTGGAATGAGGAAGATTTGTGTTCTGCGTTCTTTAGTCCCCTGGTCAGTTGCAGCCAGAAGAATTGCGTACTTCGTTCAGCTGACTGGTGGATCCCCGAAATCAGTAAAAGGACATTAAAAGCTACAAAATAAAGAAAACAATAACAACAATTACAATAATATATATTATTTAGTATAATATGCTGATATACTACTTATATATATATATATATATATATATATTATATATATTATATTATATATATATATATATATATATATTTATCATATATACTTTAAGGTGTCTCAAGTATATTTAAATTGTATATAATATATTCACTATTATTATATATATATATTATATATATATATACATATATATAGAATATATTTATACTTTATATATAATATATATATATTATATATTGTATAATATAAATATTATTATATGAATATATATATATATATATATATATATGATATATAATATATATATAATACTATATATATATATATGATATATTATACAGAGATGGCAGTTACCGCGAACATGATACCGGGTTACTTGTAATCGGGACGATTACATTTCTGTACCGGTATCGGTATCCGCCAACACTGTGTGCTAAAGTACCGATGTATCGGTTATCGCCCACTTGTTTTTTTTGTGTACCGATACCGAAAAAATTCGTACTTCCCTTAATCGGTACATTATTATTATAGATTAATTTATATTATAATATATATAATATATATATTATTCACTTACTTTCGTTATCGCCAGTAACGGCTTCGACGCTCTTGAGGTCTTACTGGTCCCGATATACTTTTCCTATCTTTACTGGTTTATGTTTTCTTTCCGCCCTTAGGAACTACGGGAGACTTGCGTGTGGTGCTTGACATATCCCAAAGCTTTTGACCGGTATGGCACGCTTCACATGCTCTCCAAGCTCCCTTCCTTATGGGTGTCCTCCTTCTCTTTGTCTTACTTTATGTCTAGTATTTCTTTCCAAATCGCTTCAATTATCGGCTGTTGTTTGATGGGGCGACTTCTTCTCCTTTTCTGTCAATAGTGGTTTCCTCAGGGTTCTGTCTTATATCTCCTACTTTTTCCTACTTTTTCATTAATGATCTTCTCACCTGCTAATCTCTAAATCTATTCACTCATATGCGATGCTCAACCCTTCATTCTTCAACGCATTTCAATTCTGCTCTTCTTTTACTTCTAGAATTGCCTCGTCGTCTATAATCTCCTTCCGAATTCTATACTCGACTGATTCATCGGATAGCAGTATTCTCGGCTGGGGGGGGTCGTCTTGAACTTTTGTGTGAAATTACAATTATCTCTCCTCCTCCAAAAACTCAACTTACTAGCAAAAATACTCCCTCGGTCTATAGACACTCTATATCTTTCCTATCTTCTCTTCTTTTCGCACGGTTCTCTCTGTCTCTCTGTGACATATAAACATCCTTTGGCCTTAACATAAAACAAAAAATTGTCTTTCTAAACACAAATAAGATTCACTTTATCGTCTTCTCATAAAGTAAAATTATTAGCTGGATTTCTTTGTTTAGACTGCGAGTCTTTTTTCCTTCCAGAAAGTATGCTCCAGAGCTATACAAGGGTCTCACCAGCCCTTGTATGGAGTACTGCTCTCTATTAATCTCTCCTCTGCTTTTTTTGTGGGTGCTCTTCCTTGGTGTATATCACTCCGGCTTTTGGATAGGGTCGAGTGAAAGGCCAAAAGGCTTTATAAACTGTTCTGTACTTCTAGTTCACTTGACCTCTATCTTTGGGCGCGATGTTGGTGCATTCTATCTTTCTCTTTCTATAGGTACCGCCAGCGGGCAGGTGGCTCGAGGGAGCTTATCACTTCGCGCACCACCCCTTTTACGTCGCCCTCGTAGCACTAGGGGTGCTGGTCTGCAATGAGTTTTGTGTTGTGTAGGTAACCAGGCTAGCGCTGCGGTGCTTCCTTCTTCCTGCCACATCTGTTCAGTGGAATTCTCTTCCATCTTCTGTTCCTGCTGAATTAAATCTCCCTCACTACTTTTTACACACCAGCAATGCAGTCTGTCTCATCTGCGTAATTTGCTTTTGTTGGTTGACTTATGAGACGTGTAACACCCCTCCTTGGAATAGGCTCTGCCGTGATTGTGAGTGGTAGACAACTGTTTAAAATATATAATTAATATACCTATATATTATATATATATATTATATATATATATATATATATTACTTAGTATATATAATATATTATATGATATAATATTATATATTTCTATATACGTTATATATATATATATCAGGGATGGCAATTTTGGTGCTTTTTTTTATTTTTCTTAACAAAAAATTAATTTTATGTGATTTTTTATTATTTTTTTATTTTTTTCTATTTTTTTCAGATCGTAACGTCACGCGATATATTAATTTTGTAACCTCTGTGCAAATCGATATTTCGCTTGACGTACGTAGTCCACGAGTTCAGAGAATGTTACTAGAGTCAACAGATATCAGAATAATTTGGATTTTTTTTAATCCAATCTTAAAAATCACCAAATTGCCATCCCTGATAATATTTTATATATATAATATTATATATATATATAGTATATATATATACCTTAATTCTATATTAATATCTTATATATATTTATAACAGAATAATAATAATTATATATATATATAATATATATATATATATATATATATATATATATATATATATAATATTATTATATATATAATATATATATATAATATATCATACATATATATATTAATATATATAATATATAATTTATATAATTATAGTATATAATATTTATTATTTATATACCACTAATATACGGCTAGAGCGACGAGTCGCAATGGCAAGGTCGCGGTTTCGAATCCTAGTTCGGATGTCCTATAGATAGAACCATTACCTAGAAGTATACCCATTCCTTGAATAGGGCCTGGCATTTGAGGGTGTGACTTTAAAAATATATATCCTAATATAAGGATATATATATTAAAAGAAAATATAATATTATCTTAACCATTATAATATTATTATATAATATATACTATATATAATATAATTTATTTATTAAACTATATATATATAATATAATATATATATATATATATCTATTATTGTTCTAATTCTTCGCTTCTTAAATAAGCTGCGTCTTCCATGAAGCCCGAGTGCAGGCCCGTGTGCAAATCGACTCGGAAACGCTACGATTGAATAAAAATTACATTAAACCAATCAGAGACAGGAAATTTGAGTATCTGTGGAATAACGGTCCGAGCGCCTGCCCGTACGGATCAACTAGAGACAATTGCATAAACAAATATCTCTTATACTTTTATATTTAATCTATTTATGAACGATTTACGACAACCTAGTATCCTTATTCCTTAATATAAAAGTTAACCTGGGAAAATAATTAAAAAACTTTGGCTTAAGCCAATAGTCCGACATATGTTTTGTGAAAAAATTTGTTTGTAAACACAGTATTCCTTCGGCAGCCCGCCCGTTTACTAATTCCCGGAATTGAGGATTAACAACGGGCGGGGCGCCTGACTGTGACGTTTACATGACAAGAAGTGCGCAAACGGCGCTGGAAAAGATGCATGTGCGCCTGTGTTGCCCGTCCGGGCTGCAGTCGGGCTTTTCTGGAAAATGATATATTGAGCGAGAGAATTATGAAACAATATATATATATAATACCAACGTAATATATTATATAGATATATTTATATAATTTATAGTATATATATATACCATATATATAAATATAATATATATAATATATATATATATATATATATTATATATATATATATATATATTATATAATAATATTTTTGTAAAGGTCACACCTCACAGGCATAGCCATTCAAGGAGGGGAACTTCTAGGTAATTTGCTACCTAGGCAATCCGAACTAGGATTCGAAACCCGCGCCGTTTTGCCATTGCGACTCCTCGCTCTTACCGTATATAGTGTATATATTAATATTATATATATATAATATATATATATATATATAATATATATATAATATATTATATATATATTATATATATATATATATATATATATATATATATATATAATATATATATATATATATATATATATATATATTACTATATATATATTATATATATATATATATATATACTAATATATAACTAATAGAACACCTTTTTTCTATTCTATAGTATCCATACAAGGTGCTATATATCAGGGATGGCAATTTTAGTGATTTGTTTCTAGTGACTTTTTTTAATTTCTTTAAAAAAAAAATCAAATTTTGTGATTTTTTTAGATTTTTTTGATATTTTTGATTTTTGGATTCGTAACGTCAAGCGAAATATAATTTGCAAAGTTACAATTTATATATCGCGTGACGTTACGATAGAAAAAAAAATAGGGAAAAAAATAAAAAAAAATAATAAAAAAAATCACAAATTTTATTTGTTTAAAAAAAATCAAAAAAATTCACCAACAATGGATAGGTAGATATATAGTATATATAAACAAAAGTATATTATAAGGTATATATATATAAATATATAGTTATATATTGGGATTTTTGAAATATATGTAGTTATGTAAAGATTTTACAGTTGTCACCACCACTCATCGGCAGAGCCCTATTCTAAGGAGGGGGTGTACTACTGGGATGTCAACAATTTTCAGCTCGGTCACGCCCATGAGATCAGAAGCAATAGTTAAAGTAAATTAAGCAGGAAACAGAAGATGGAGAGAATTCCAAAGACATAGTTGTGGCAGAAAGAAAGAAGCACCGCAGCGCTAGCCTGGAGTTTACCTACATAACAACAAAACTCATGTGCAGCACACAGCACCCCGTTAATGCTTACGAGGGCGACACCGGTAAAAGGTGAGAGGTGCGCGAGTGAATAAGCTCCCCCGAGCACCTGCCGCTGCAGTAAGGTACCCTAATAGAAATAGATTAACTACCATCTGCGCCTCGCAAGATAGAGGGCCAAGTGAACTAGAAAGTACAGAACAGTTTATAAGTCATCTTTTTTTGCTGATGTGTGCCTCTATGATCCCTATCCAGAAAGTCCGGTGTGGATAAACCAGAAGCCCCTCATTGCCTTCTTACAATTTGTAAAAAACGATCTGATGAAATCAGAAAGAAAGATATTGGGAAAGGGTAGATGTTGAAAGAGGAGTTTTAAAAATAAAACTTGTTCAAGATTAGATGGAAATTTCACAATCTGGCAAACACCAAAAGTTTTTCATATGAAGTTTGAAGACAATATTTTTGACTTTTATCCTATGTTAAGGTTTCCCGGGATAAGGAAATGATTTATATTCTGTCTCTATACAGGAGAGACGAGAGAACCGTCGAAAGAGATGAGAAAGTGGGAGGTGTTTAGAGAGGGAGATTTGTAGAAAGTTGAGTTTTTTAAAGAATAGAATTCACAGGTTCAGACGGAGCGGCGAGCGCGGAAATTTTATCAGATACAGGAAGAACACAAACGAAATCATTAAGAAGCATAGGCAATAGTTGAATGAATAAGAAGGAGGAGAATGAAATTAATTTGGAGAAATGAACAGTTAGTTGACATTTTATGAGTGGATAGATTAGAGTGCGAGGTGAGAAGATCATAATAATAGAAAAAGTAGAAAATAACGTCCACGTAGATGAGATTAAGATCAAGAACTTCCTTGGAAAGGAACACCCACTATTGACAGGAGAAAGAAGAAATTTATAGTCGCCCCGTCCATACATACCACACAGTCGCCGTATATATCCCAGCGCGATCCTTATGCTGCATATAACGCGAAGTGAGTGTAGAACATAAGCTATGCTCCAAAATGACACATCCCACATGAGCTGCTCGATGAATGTCGATACCATATAACCAATTGTGCCAAATTACACTCAGCGCGGCTCACAAATATATACATATAGCTGGATCTCTGTCTCACAGTCGACGCACCGACACCGTTCTTGTCCTTCTCGTGTAGTCTTCTGAGAGTGTTCGGAAAACATAAATACAAGGTAAGAATAGAAAGTATATCACCAGTAGACCTCGATAGCTGATGATATCCGTAAACTGGCTGATCCTCTCACACGCTACAAACAGTGAACAGAAATCCCTACTACTAACCTTTAAGTAATGGTAACCTATTCTAACCACGCCCACAAAGTAACACTTTTCAAATTGTTAGTGACCCGTGCCTCGGAATACCACTATACATAGCACGCATTTATTGCGACTCATACTCATAATAGTGTCTATTCACGTATACTTTCACCCAGTACTCTACATATATATCTCTCTCCTAGATCCTGTATATACTCGTAGATTACTATAGCTGTATACCCATATATATATAGATCCATTCTATATCTCTAATACTTCAGAATGATTCTCCTACTATTATGCATTCCCAACTATAAATATAATATATATATATATATATGCACTTGTAAAGTATAATCTATATAAAACTATACTATAACGACATGTCTAACAGAATGCTGAGAGACAGCGAGTGGATATATTATATATAACGACATGACTGTTTGCTCAGGTATCGTGATACACTAAAAAAAAAACAACATATAGCTTGACGTGACAATGCACCTCTTAGCTCGGTACTATATGAGCAATCACGTGTATGGCGAATGACCGATCACCAGGTAACAAAATGTATCGCCCGAAACATACAACGATACCCAAAAAGGATACATGAAATTCAAAAAATATTCAAGTCTGCCCATACTCTGTATATAAATATATATAATATAAAAAAAATATAATTTATTAATGAATATGTTGATGTATTGGCACTTATAACAGATATTATATTTAATACTTTATTCTTATAATTATATATATATATATATATTAGTATATATTATTCCTATTATTTTATACATATATTAATATATAAATACTGACCTAATATTTTACATAAAAATTTATATTAATAATTATTTACTTTGTAATAAAATATACTTTTTTTTTTCTTCTTATATTTTTTTTTATCATTTTATTTCTAAATTATTCTTTAAATATAATATTTTTTCTTCCAACTTTTTTTACCTTTTGCTATCACATCTTTTCTTCTCTTCTCTTTCTTTTCTTATTTTATTCTGTATATACCTTCTCTTCTTCTTCCTATATTAATTTATCATATTTTCCTTTCACTTGTTCTCTTCTTTTCTATTTCTCTTACACTTCTTCTCTTATTTTTTTTCTTTCTTTCTTGCCTTCTCTCTTTTTCTCTTCCTCTTTACTTCTTTGTCTTTCTTCCTGTCATTTTTCTTTCCCTAATATTTCCCAAATGTTAAAATTCTAATTAATAAAAATAATAAATTATATCATATATTTATTTAAAAAGAATATATATATAATATAAACTTATTAAAATAATATAATTATACACACAAAATATATAATAGATATTTATATTTATAAATACGGTGATAATATTCTAAAAAATATATACAATTAATAATACTATATATACTACTAATATAGTAATATATATATTATATATTCTTATATATATAATATAATAGTCATACATCAAATAATATAATATATATATATATATAATCACATAAAATGTATAATATAATATGAGGGTAACATATTTACTATATCCATATACTTAATATAGTACATAATCACATGACCTACTATATTATATAATACATATAACAATTATATATATTATTATTTATATCACTCCTATTATATATAATATTATCACTATACCTTATACAAATAACTATACATATCCGATCTATAGGAAGGTTTACAATAAGGATACTCAATCACGTACAACAAAATATTCCAGTCGATGAATTAAATTTCTCTAAAATTGCATTAAATTTATTAAAAAATTTATTTGCCATTATATATATATATATTATATATAGATATATATACTATATATAATATATATATTATATACATATTATATATTTTATGTATAGAAAATATTGATATATTATATGCCCATATTTCGTCTATTCACCTGTGCAGATATTTATTTCCTCTATATATATATATATATATATAGTATATATATATATATTATACTATATACTACTATTATAAATATTAATGTAGATTGAATGTTTAAGGTAGTCTACTTTTATCTCTGTACTTTTTAATGCTTTCCCATTATTTTCTAATTTAAAGAATCCAACAAACCAACTGTCATGCTGCACAGGACTACAACACGTATAACATTTATCATGTTTTCCTCCCCCATCACCAAATCTCCCACCCTACCCCCCCCCACCCTATACCAATCCTTCTCTTCCCTCCACACCCATCCACTACCAACTAACAGAACGAGGCCACAAACTCTTCTCTTCCCTCCAGCTGTCCTCACGAGGGGTCGAGTTTAACCAGACAACATTTTTTCTATAAAGGATTTGCCCATTCCCTCTCTGCCGCTCACTACCCCACTCCTCGATTGCTCCGGCGAAAACATATTCATCCGGTTTATTGCAAATCTGATGCACGGTCTAGTCTCACAGTTTGTCCCTCCTTACTTTATCTAAAATAGAAGGTTCTTTCTTTTTTGTAACTTCATTCCCCGTACACACAGTCTATTTACATTAAATATATCATTCCCACCCCCCACCCCAAGCTCACTCACGTCAACACGACTAACTATCTCTTACATTATTTTTCTATAACCATTCACCCCCCCTCGACTCAGTCATAAATCTGAACCTACCCTAACCAACCCCAAGGCTAAGCCATTAATATTTTCGATTCCTCAACAATATTGCCGACTCAATTTTCTTATCTAAACATCAACCCATCATCCTTAAACAATATCGTCGAATTCCATCATCATACATATTACGCATACAATCCAAAACTTGAAAACAAACAGACCACACCTACATATAAAAACAACCTTAGGGGCTCAATAATAACATATATATAACACCAATGCCCTTTAGGCCCTCAAATATTAAGTACTTCTAAACATGAAATAATAGATTTATGATCTCAATGACCATTAAGATCTGGATAGTTAAAAATATGACACTTGATTTTGACCTTCATGCACTTAAAACTCTTCATAGGAATATTATAAAACTTGGTATTTCTATGAGTTACTTTAAATTGTTAATAATTTTATATAATGATATCAAATTCTTCAATCTCCTATGAACATTCCGCTCACAACTCCACTCATTCTAAACTACTACGAGTTCCAGTACACAAACGTCTGCTCATCTACTCTAGCCGTGGGACGGCTATCCTATGACTCCGACCACTCGCTCTCTCCTCTTTGAATAAAAAACTCTGTAAAAAGGTGATTATGATGAAGACTTTGGCTACACAAATAAAACTTAATTCGACAATTTTCATCTATGCTAAGTGAGATATATTAGCATAAGTCTCTATTATATCGCGTATATCTACTACATACCTCTCTATCTCCATAAATCAATTATTATTAAATGTACATATCGCATCATAGACCCATCCATGTACATACCCTATAACCCCTATTATATATAACACCTCTATTATATATATATATACTAAATGTAGACCCTACACCTGTATAACTCTATAGTGTATCTAATAATTATTAGTCATAACTTACCCACATTACCCAGCTATATACCTCGCGTGAGTTTTTCAGGCTATGTTACCGTATCCACAACATACATAATGCGTACGTGGTATTCCTCTGATTACCTTAAAGGCATCTCCTCTCAAACTTAACTTCACTTCTATTCCTGGCCCTCTCTCTCTCATCTATCAACTCTTACCACACTCTGACTCGCTGCGCGCGGTCCACAAGCCACAACTTTCGCAGCAGCACACTTCACCCTGCGAACCCAAGACTCATAATGCAAGCATTCGTATACCCGTCCGTCCTTTTAAGCAATGCCCCCACGCCTAAGATGTTATTTGGCCTTTTCGGCAAGAAAACTTACGTATCATTTGTACGTAATTCAACCCCAATCAACCATTTCCAATCCTACCCCACGACCTCGAAGATGCACCAGAGAAACTTTAACCTCAATTGAATAGAGTTAATGGGAAAGGTGGCGTATAGTTAGAACACGTGACACCCAAATCAAACACAGTCGATTTGCAAAGTAAGGCATGGTGACTTTTCAGTTTTACAACAACACATCTGGTTACTAGACCGTGGGAGACCTGGCCCCGATATAACGCTCAACCCGGTCCATCTCTCTGGACGCATCGCCCAAAAAAGCGTGCAAGAGGACAGAGAATTGCATATAGGTGACTCACTTTCTCCCATACACTGAGCAAGTCACCCCACTACCACCAGTCTTCATTACGTACCTCCTCGCCCACCCCCCCCCCACCCACTTTTCATTTATTTTTTTTAGCCGTCTTTTCGCTCTTTGGAATAACTACACAAACACCTTCTGTGAGTTATGGTTAATATAACAATTTTAATAGCCTCATAGATATTTTTAACTATAACTTTGCACCTACTCTTTATGAGATCAACTTCTTCAGTAACAGAATCTCTAGACTTCAGAATCCTTTTCATTTTCAGTTTATTAACTGCAAACACAATGACTTGATTGCTAAAGCATTGAGTCTCAAAAAATGTTTTAACTTTCGGTGTGCATTTCAAAAATTTCTAATTGCAGTAATATACTCAGCACGTTCCTGGTTCTTCTCACCCATGCTCTTTCATGTTCAAAAGTGCCTTTGGTGATATTTAAATCATATTTCCAATTATCAAGTCACTTTTACGTTATCGTTTATTTAGTTTTCTCCGCTATCATTGTTGAAACCTACTTTTCAGGAGCTAGCTACACCATCGGTGAGAATGTTCAAAATAATGAAAACTACACAGCGCCTACCCTTCTTCTTAAAAGCTATTTACTTTCTACAGAATTTGTGCACTCCTCTTTAGCATGCTGAACAATGTAAGAGTAAATCTGATTTATACAAATGCTAGAAATCATCCGAAACATTCTCATATCATTCGGAGCTCAAGCCTAAAATGTTTACACTCAGTCTACTCGTCTCACCCCAACACCAAATCAACCTTGCAAACGTTTGAACTTTCGCAGTTCTTTTTTAATTTGTCCGTGAAACCACTAAGTTATTGACAGGTCAGATGTCAGCTGTAGGACATGTTAACTTCGATCGTACGAGAGCTTTATCTTGCCATTGCACTATGAAACACATTTTTTGTCTTTGAGCAACAACTGTAGTTTCCTTTTTTTTTTTTTTTTTGCCTAGAGCGTATGAAAAATGGTTAATATTTCCTCAAAACTTTGATTTTCTGACCAGGATTTCCAATTCCGATATATAAAATTGATTAATATAATCATTTTCGGTTACATAAAGTAAAAAAGAAACGACATATAAATCAAAAGTAGCATTTTTTTTTTCTTAGTTTATACAACAGAGACCTCAAAATATTCAGAAGGGAAGAGTTTTTCTGGACTTACGCTTATACGGTTAAGTTGCTTTCACGAGTAAACCCCCAAATACAGTTCCCTATCATGTTTTCGTTTTATGATCCTTAGTAGAGGCCTTCAAAGTCCAGTATATCCTGGTGAAATCGCTCACCATGCTCCTCTGAGTACGCCCCATGTTCTCCTTAAATTTAGCAAGATGATATCAAGGATATTGATATTGAGAAACATCCTGCAGTTCAATTTGCCGTAGTTCCTGATCAAGGTTTCAACAAGCTCCTCATAGTTTACGGCCTTGTGATTCCCAAGAAAGACACGAACTACTTCAACAAAGCCGTTCAAAGCTGCTTTTTCTGTCCTTGTAAGCTTCTTCGGGAATTCCTTGCACTATATGATCTTTTTTATTTGTGGTTCAACGAAGACATTGGCTTTGACCTTTGTCTTCGACAGCTTATGGAAGAAGCCTTGCAGGTAGGTAAAGGGTGAAGACTCCTTATCTATAGCTGTGACAAACTGCTTCATGAGGCCTAATTTTATGTGTAGTGGAGGAAACAATATTTTCTGGAGTCCAACAGGTGCTCCCATTTGACATCGTTCCTCCCAACGCTGAACCCAGTCCGCTGTGGCCAATCTCGCCTTTGGTAGTGTTCTGCGGAGGCTCTGTCGTCCCAGAGACAAAGGTAACATGGAAACTTGGCAAAGCCGCCTAAGAGACCCATCAGGAAGGTCACCATTTTGAAAATCCGATAACTATCCAATTGAGTTCTTCATATTTCAAGGAACTTAGCAATCGATTCACGCTGCTGTGTTACTCTTTGAGCTGCCCCGAGTGAGCCAAGGGAAGAGATGGATACATGTTCCCGTAATGAAGTAGCACAGCTTTGAGACTCTTCGATGAGCTATCAATGAAGAGGCGCCACTTGCAGGGGTTACAGGCAATTCCAAGTGTCTCAAACAAACCTGTCATATTGTGGCAAAAGCAAAACCCATCTATACCGGTGAAAAATTTGAAAAAGAGTGGTGATGCTTTCTCTGACTTGCTACTTTCACACTTTCATGTAACAAATTTACTGTTAAGTTCGACGAAAGTCGCTTTGACTTTGTGGGAGACCAAGATACCTGATCAAGTCGTTGATGTCTTCTTGGTTGGGGAGATAGGGGTTTCTCTCCTCAGCTACACTATGTTCAGGATCAACCACTCCATCGTCTTCTGATAATAGCTGTCTACCCTTTGGAGGAATGGGTGCAGGGATCTAATGAGAGTGTGGCACTTGGGCAATGAATGACGGAAGGTCTGGACATGTTACAGGCCTTGCACATCTCGACGTTTCTCGACTGCTCCACCAAATAGAAGAAGTACCATCGATGTGGTCAGTTGTTCTCCAAATTCCTCGTAGATACGCATAATGGTTTTATTTTCACTTTACAAACTCCATCATTCAGAATATGGCGTAATTAAATATCTTTCACTCTCAGTACTAACCTCAACAAAATATTTCATAAATTCTATCTTTCACTTAAAGATGAATGTCATACATACCATAAGCAAAATATATATATATATATATATATATATACATATATATATATATAGTATATATATATATATATATATATATATATATATATATATATATATATATATATATAGTATATATATATATATATATATAAATATATATATATATATATATATATATATATATATATAAATATATAGTAAGAAAAAAAAATAAATAAATATATATATATATATATATATATATATATATATATATATATATATATATATATATATATATATATATATATATATATATCCTTCTATAAATTCTTTGATATGAGGTGCCCATTGCTTGTCTTGGTTCCCAACAGGTATGCCAAAATATGCCTTATAGGCCTCGCATACATTTTAGCAGATGTATTTACATCAGGTTGGTGATTTTTTGATTTTCTTAGAAAAATATCACTTATGATTTTTGATTTTTTTGATTTTTTGATTTTTCCAGATTCCGTGACGCTCATAAAGATAGGTAAACATTTTTTAAGTTCGATATAGGATTTTTTAAATTATTTGATCATGCTGTATAAATCTATACGGAAAGTCAACAGGTATGTAACTTTAAAATAAAAAATGTGTTTATACCAAATTTTTACTTGTATCCTAGATATAAAAATTCGAGATGGAATGCAAATAGCTACCTAGGCTGTGAAGCTGGCAGATAATTATCGAAACTCACATTCACTTAAAGTAATAGGACTCACGACCCATCATGCTTATGCAAACCCACACAACACCCTAGAGCTCATCAATAAATTACCAATATATATATGCCAACTACTACCAAAAGCAAAATCTATAAGAGATAATGCTAACCACACTACAGTTTTTTAATAAGTTTGTCATAGTTACAACATGCAGTTTTACCTAATGAAGGGCAAACGCGAAAGCAGCCACGATAAATGCGAAAACGGTTAAACACCCAAACTGATCCGAACGAAGTATTACCG
>JABUQX010095935.1:17500-25000 GCA_015478945.1 Trachelipus rathkii | reverse complement strand
TGTTATAATAGGAAACCTCAACCTTCGCCATCCCTTATGGGGCGACTTTGTCACCTCGTCTAAGTCTAAGATCATTGTAGATCTTCTAACACCCTTATACCTGGGTTGCCTTAACACAGAACTCCTGCTACACTTGAACGTTTAGGTACGCTCTGCTTCCTGTATTGATAATTCATTTTGCTTCCTTTTTCTTTGGATCACTTTACCTGATTAGCTTTTGAGTTATTTATACGACAGTGATGTGCAATAGGCTTAAATAAGCTTGCAGAATCAAATGAGTAAAACCAATTATAGCTGGTGTTACAGAACCGGAAGCGGAGGGCTCCCTATTATCAGGACACAGCTATTCCATTTTCTCCCTTCAATAAGCTGTTTCCGATTATTGATGATGTCTTTAACTTCTTCCAACAAGTTATCATCACAGCAGCGGAAATTTGCATTCCACCTGGTACCGCAGTACAGCTCAGCGCTCACCAGAAATTCAGTCAATGAGTGTTTACGTAGCTAACCTAGAGAAGGAAAAACTCTACAGGCAATAAAAAGACTCGCACCACCCCAAACATGAGTTATTTTTAAAAGCAGCTGCGGTGAATATCACGTCAGATTAATCGCCAAACACAAAAAAATACTTTTTCAACCTGCTTCGAATGTCAACTCCCACATTAGAATGACCAAAGAAACTATCAAGTATATCGAGATATCGATATTTTTGCTCGACTATATCAGGGTATTTTTGGCGATAATTTTTAGCGATATATCGATATTTTCACTTAACTATCGAAAGGTGATATTCTTTCAAAAAAAAATTTTAAAGGCCGGAAAAAAAAATTCTTATCCCCCTCTTCCGACACCCTGTAGTGAAACTCTCTCTTTCTCCCCCACATTTCGTTCTTCGTTCCTCTCCCCGATTTCATGTATAAAATCGACTAAAAAATTAGTGTTTTAGATTTTCGTCTTTTTGGAAACAAATAGGGAGAGGGGGATCGACATGGCACATGCCACATAGTCAAATAGTCATTCTGAGTATTTAATAATCCCTTCAGTTATTCAGTAGTCAAGTGGATAAAGGTGTGTATATATATTGCTACTTTAAATACTTTGTGCTTTCTTTAAGTTTTCTTAGTTTCAAAAAATAATTAAAGGTACTTTAGAACAAGTTAAAATATTGTTTTAGAGAATTAAATAAAAGTAAAAATAAATATGTCATCAAAAGTAGAGTCTGGAATTAATTTTTAAAAAATATCTAATATGAGGCAGTTTGAATCTCTGCTATTGAAAATGTGAGATGTGAGATCCATGACAATACACATGCCACATAGTCAAATAGTCATTTCTCAGTATTTAATAATACTTCCCAGTACCTTCAAGTGATCAGAGCAAAGGACATTAGAAGATGCAGATCTAGCAAATGTTAACTGCTAAATACTGTTAACTTTCTTTAATTTTCTTAGTTTCAAAAAAAAATTTTAAAGAATTTTTAGGGACAAGTTTAAATATAACAGACAAAGGTAAACAAGAAGTGATATAAACATATGTATAAAAACATAGAAGATCTCCTTAGGATCAATTTTAGAAGTAATTAATGCCGAGAGGCAGTTTGTAATCTCTGTGACTAGAATCATGAATATGAGATCCAGTGACAATACAACAAAACTGAAAGCCCACATAAAAAAACAAACGTTATAGTGCGTTTAAATCGTTACAAAAATATGTCCCAGAGCAGCAAAAACCGATTACATCAGCGGTAAAAGGGACATATGTCCCAAAAATAGGTTATTTTTTATTATACATTTTTGTTCCCCTCCAATGGCGGTGCGCCTTGCTGTGGCGGAGGGGCTCTTCCACGCCCAGGGGCAGTCTGCTGTGCTTGGAGGCCGCAGGGGGAGAGAACTAAGTCTCCAATCCACGGTGGAACAGCATACGCCAAGGGATGCATGGCCGGAGGGAAGTTCGGTCTCAAGTATGCGAACTCAGGATACCAGGCGACCTCCTGTTTCAATTTAGCCTTCCCGCAGTATGAGGCTCTGCTGCGGGTGACCGTATAATTCCTCAGTTTAACTTATTCTTTTATGGATACGAAAAAACTTTTACAGGGGGGCACCCCCTTAAGTGCGCCACTCCCAAAGGCCTCAAGGCCTTCTTTGGATTCCCCCGAAAGGACCTTACAGTCCCTGTCAGGGAGGTGGAAGAGGAATCCAACTTGGCTGCTGCAACCCCATCAGGGGATACAGCATCTAATATCGAGGAGGCTATTCAAAAGCTCCAACTAACATTGCCTTGCCTTTCAGGCGCGGCCAGAAGAAGATATAGGTGGCTGGTGAAGAACGGGCACGATCCTTCAGAGGCCCGCAAACTGGCTCTCGTGCCTATTGGCCCCCCACCTGCGGAAAAACGAGCGCGCCTTAGTGACTCTACGCCAGGGGGGTGCCAAAGAAACCTAGGACTGGAGGCAGTGATGGGAGCGCAAGCGCCCACGCTTCCTCAAGTCCTACCTTAAATACAATCAGAATAGGAATAGTCTCTAAAGACTATCCACAAGAAATCTTGACAATGGAACAACTCAAGGCCATACAAGAAGGAATCCTGGGCAGGATCGTGGAACTAGTTGGCGACACCACACAGCCAAAGTTTCACGGCTCTATCCTCAAACCAGGGTGGGTGCGGTTGATTCAACTGCGACGACGAGAGGCCACAGCAGAGTGGCACGAAGCTCGTTGTTGGACGGCTAAAAACTGCGGGAGGACAGTCTAGGACTGCAGTGGAGGATCAATCCGGAGCTACATAATACTGAGCTGGTCTGTACCAAAAAGAAGAATAGTGCAAGGGATGGGAACGACAAGATCCTAACCTTTGTAAAGGCACAGAACCTTGTCCTTAACACTGACGAGTGGAGGATCCTGAAAAGGGAAGAG
Source organism: Trachelipus rathkii (assembly GCA_015478945.1). NCBI lineage: Eukaryota > Metazoa > Arthropoda > Malacostraca > Isopoda > Trachelipodidae > Trachelipus > Trachelipus rathkii. Next base: position 22,088 of record JABUQX010095935.1, on the reverse strand, counting down.
AGGGGCAATTCTGTGCACCTCGTCCTTTCCCTTGACCAGCACTCTGAAACCAAGCTAAGAGCCCAAAACCATCTGCTCAGCTATAAATTTGGTACTGTTGGACTCAGGAAGAGGAGCGGGAAACCCGAGGGGGGGAGTAGGCTCCCCACCTCTGGCGAAACGGCCTCACCTGAGAACTACACTCCGAAGGAAAAGGGGAAAACCTTGGCTCTTAAAGGAAAGGTAACACCCTCTGGTTCACAGCCAAAGAAGAAAAATCAAACTGCAGAGAGTGGGAAAGAAGGCCAAACAAAATCGGCCTTGGCAAGGGGTTCAAGTCAGAACCCCAAATCCAAAGCTGCATAATGGATAACAAAAACAACTTGAGCTGCCTTCAAATTAACTTGCACCACGCAAAGGCAGCAACTGATGCTCTCGTCCGGACCTTTGTATGCGAGAGGCTGCAGATAGCCCTCATACAGGAGCCATGGGTGAGAGAAGGAACAATCAAAGGAATACCAAGTGGAATGGGTAAGCTGCTCTACTGTCGGGACCATGGCGCACCTCGTGCGGCGGTGGTCATCGGTGGTGGGGTCAATGCCCTGTCCATTCCAGAGTTCACCACAAGGGATCTAATAGCAGCCCTAGTAGAGGTGCCAACCGTGCTGGGTGTGCAAGAGGTAGTAATTGCCTCGGCATACTTTTGCGGGGACTCGAATGAAGCACCTCCGGAAGAAATTCACAGGCTTGTGCAATACTGTCAGCGGACCCGCAGGGGACTGATCTTGGGATGCGATGCAAATGCCCATCACACCCTGTGGGGCAGCAAGGACATCAACAACAGAGGTGAGTGTATTTTAGAATTCTTAACTCAATATGGTATTGATGTGGTGAATGAGGGCAGTAAGCCTACATTCATCACATCGAACAGACAAGAGGTCTTAGACCTAACCTTAATAAATGCCACTTATGGTATACAGATCTCGAACTGGTATGTGTCTGATGAAGTATCTCATTCGGACCATAGACACATCAGGTTCGAAATCATAGCTTTAGAGAAAGTAGAGGAGGAGCGGAGAATACCTAAGCTAACAAACTGGAACTTGTATAAAGAGCTCCTTAAACAGCGCGTGGAGGATATGGGGGAACTGTTTGATGTGCAGGACCTAGATGTATCCACTACCCAACTGCAATCAATTATACAAGATTCATATGAAAATAGTTGTCCTCTGAAAAAAAAGAGGGATAACTAGAAGCGTCCCCCTGGTGGAATCAAGAGCTAACCACTCTAAGATCTAAAACCAGGAAACTTTTCAATAAAGCTAAGCGGGATAAAAATTGGGAAGCATACAAAACTGCCCTAACCGCTTATAACAAGGAACTTAGGAAATCCAAAAGAAGATCATGGAAGACTCTATGTGAAAGCATTGAGAGCCAATCTGAAACTGCGCGTCTACATAAAGTGCTCTCAAAGGACCAATCTAATGGGCCGAGCCTTCTCTTAAAGAAAGACGGCAGTTATACAAAGGACCACAGGGAAACCTTAGTGGAACTTATAAACACTCACTTTCCGCACAATGTAATAGTTGACGACGGGGAGGAAGTAGATATATGGGATGATAGAAGACCCAATAGATGGACGGAAAGTCTGTCTGGAAGGGTCTTCTCCCCTGATAGGGTAGAATGGGCAATAAATTCCTTCGGCCCATATAAATCTCCTGGAGGGGATGGCATATTCCCAGCCTTGCATCAACAGGGAATGGAGAGTCTGCTTCCGCTGCTGGTGAGAGTGTTTAGGGCGAGCTATGCCCTGGGATACATTCCCCAGCTGTGGAGGAAAGTAAGGGTGGTTTTTATCCCCAAGACGGGGAGACGGTCCACGTCTGACCCCAGATCCAATCGACCTATAAGTCTTACATCATTTCTTTTGAAAACAATGGAAAAGGTGCTAGACTACCACATAAGGGTGGAAAATTCGATAGAAAAGAAAATCCATCCTAATCAATGGGCCTACCAGTCCGGTAGATCAACAGTTGGCGCACTAGATAGCTTGGTATCCAAGATAGAAGGAGCGCTAGATCACAAGGAGGTGGCGGTTTGTGCTTTCCTGGATGTGCAGGGTGCTTTTGATAGCACCATGCATGTGACCATGGAGGATGCCGCCGCCTCCAAGGGCGTCGGACCCTCAACGATTGCTTGGATAAAAGCAATGTTGGGGACAAGACGTATTACGGCTGAACTGGGAGGGGAGATGATCACTGTGACATCTGGGAGGGGATGCCCCCAAGGAGGGGTACTTTCACCCCTTTTATGGACCATGGTGGTCGATAGTCTCCTCACCAAACTCAGTGACTCCGGATTTGACGAGGTGCAAGGATACGCGGATGACCTTGTAATTATTATTAGAGGCAAGCACATAGAGGTCTTAATGGAACTCATGCAACATGCCCTCAATATATCCTACAATTGGTGCTTGGAAAGGGAACTAAACATCAATCCAAGCAAAACAGTAATAGTGCCCTTCACCAGGAAGAGGAAGCTAAGATACATGGCTCCCAAGGTTGGTGATGTCACTATTAACCCCTTCCACTGAAGTCAAATATATAGGAGTAATCCTAGATCAAAAACTAACGTGGAATCCACATCTTAAAAAGGTAGTGGACAAAGGTACGATGGCCCTATGGACATGCCGAAAGATGCTTGGCAAAACATGGGGACTGAATCCTAAAATGACCAATTGGTTATACATAACTGTAGTCAGACCTATAATCACCTATGCCTCACTTGTTTGGTGGCCGAAGGTTGAACAAAGGACTGCACAAAATAAACTGCAAAGATTGCAAAGGCTTGCATGCCTAGCGATCACAGGGGCAATGCATACATGCCCTACTGCAGCCATGGAAGCACTGATAGGCCTCCTTCCTCTATATTTGCACATCAGAGGGGAGGCCATGTCATGTGCAACCAGACTGGCCATTCTTGGTCAAATTAAACTAAAAACTGGACTCGGACACCTTCGAATTTTGGAAGATGTACCAGAGATGCAAATGGGCATTGTAGTCTCGGACCTAATGCCAAAACAAAAAAGCTTTGGAAAGAAGTATAAAATCCTTCATACAAATCGTTCAACTTGGGATAACGGAGGTCCTAAACTTGAATCAGGAACCATTATGTGGTACACTGATGGATCAGTGATAGATGGTGGGACTGGCGCGGGACTGGTTGGACCCAATTGCAGGCGCAGTATAGCCCTGGGTGCTTTTCCCACCATCTTTCAAGCGGAGATTTACGCTATAATGGCTTGTGCCAGAATAAACATAGAAAAAGGGATGCGAGGGGCAAAGATCTCTGTGGCAACTGATAGTCAGGCGGCTATCGGGGCTCTGAGCTCCTGCATGTATGACTCTAAACTGGTTTGGGAATGTCAACGTACCCTATAAAAACTGTCTCAATAAAACAAACATTAATAAACATGTAATGCCGGGGCATCAAGGTGTACCAGGCAATGAGGAGGCTGATCGCCTCGCTAAGGAAGGAGCCAGAACCGCCTACTGTGGTCCGGAACCCTTCTGTGGACTTTCTAAGGCCCACATTAAAGAATTTCTGAAACAATGGGAACATAGAGCTATGACCAATTACTGGACAAGCATCCCTGGTCTCAGACAGGCTAAAGATCTGATTGATCCTTCTCCGAGAAAGGCAAAAGAAGTGCTTGCTCTGAGTAGATCTGATCTTCGAATTCTGACTGGAATTCTGACTGGACATGGGCCAGTCAGATATCACCTCAAGAAAATGGGAAAAGTTGAATGTGATACATGCCGCTACTGCCGCGAAGCAGTAGAAACGGCAGAACACATTCTATGTAATTGCGAAGCTTTAAGCTGGCAAAGATACTGGTATTGGCAGAGGGATGTACTGAAGCCTTACGATATCAAAACTTCGTCTCCTGGAAGAGTCCTGAAATTCCTGCGGAAAATCGGGATGAACCAGGAGTTTTAATAGACAAGGGCGTGTCACAAAAGATCCAAGTGGGTCGCAGTGACAAGGGGCCTCAATAGAGACCACCACCCTAACAATCTAATCTAATCTAATCTATACATTTTTGTTTAATGACAAGTTTTTTTTACAGCTAAGTATGACTATTTGAAAAAGGTAACAATGAGCGGATTAAATTTGATAACCGTAACAGATAACACTGATCTCCGGTGGGTTGTAACTTGTACCATTATAGCAATGCAGCAGGTTTTTTAGCATTTAAGTTTTGACCACCGTAGTTGTGTATAATATTGAAGGGTTAAGTTCAGGTCTCGATAACCACCTTCAATTGAGGAGGATATTGATGTTGAAGAAGGCGGTGGCGATTATGCGATAAAGTGGAGTTTCTTCCCGAAGCGCTTTGAGGTGCTGACTGGTACTATCAGCCTCTGCAGGAACGCCACAGAACTCCCCATTGACAATGCCGCGATCACCTCCCGCTCTCCGGACCTGAAGGACGTCGGGTAGTAGCGTGTAGCTGTCAGGTGAGAGCTAGTGTCCATGTTAAGGTCACCGAGAAAGCTTCGACCACTGTTTACGTGCAGTTGGTCTGCACCTGCAGAAGCTTGAGAAG
>JABUQX010095935.1:5000-12500 GCA_015478945.1 Trachelipus rathkii | reverse complement strand
CCAGCACAGGAAGGAGAAAGGATAGACTATTATAGAGAAGAGAGCTCATAGTCGATGTAGGTAAAAGCTTTCATGCAATTCTCCGCGTGTAGCCTCGGAAACCGGACTGATTCAAGGAAGACGACCCTTTAACCGAAAAAGGAACATGAATTTGACTACACTTAAAATGAGTACCTTAAATATAGCTACTTATAGAGATAAGGAGGAGGAGATTTTGGAGGTGATGAGGGAGAGGCATATAGATGTCATGGGTTTGGCGGAGACGAGGATGAGAGGCGGTGAAAGTGGAAAGGACTTAGGAGATGGTTATGTTTTGATGTTCTCGGGTGAGGTGGGAAGAGGATGCAAACATGGAGTGGCAATTATCATAGGGCCAAGGTTGTCTCCTTTCATACAGGAGGTTCGACTGATAAATGAGAGATTGATGGTGTGTACATTAAAGCTGGGAAACAAGAAATATAGAATCTTTCAGGTGGAAAGTAAAGAAGTGGAGGTGACGTTGATAAATATGTGTGTCAAAGATAATATAAAATAATGAATGGCTGCTTTTTTAGCATAGAGAAAACCACATATATACAAAGATATATAAGATCTAAATTGAAGACACTAGAAGGTTTTGAACAGATCGAGTGTTAAAACTACATTCATTTCATCAGATAAGAGGGAAGTGTGATTAGCGTGAAGGTAATTCCTATAGTTTCTTTGGACGTCGATCATCGAATTATAGTGGCTAATGCTAAAAGAGAAGTAAAAACTTCAGAAAAACTAATAGACCAAAAAACAGGAGGCACCAGGGGAATAAGAAAGGAGGAATAGAAAAATTCAAAAAAGTATTAGATGAATAGGAAGATGGAGGAAGGGGACGGTCAAGGTTGAGAAGTATTTGAGGAGGTGGCTAAGAGGGAGGTTGCTATTGGAGAATGAGAGGGAGGAAGAAGAGACACACACACCGTGGTGGACGGAGAGGAGAATAAGGAAAGCAGGTAAACAAAAAAAACAAAAAGATGAGTCATGTCTAAGGAAAAGAACACCGAGCTTGAGAGAATATATAATCATAAAATAAAGAAAAACCAATAAAAGAAAAGCAGAGAGAGAGAGAGAGAGAAAGAGAGAGGAGAAAGTGAGAGAGAAAAAGAGAGGAGAGAGAGGTTGGAGGGAGCTGCGAGCAGAGGTTGGAGAGAACAAAGAGGAAATATGTTTGTTGGCGGCAGCTGGCTCTAACTTTAAGATCATGGGAAGGATGAAAGTTAAATAATATAAATGTGGAAGGAAATTTGATAAGGTGATGGCGGGAAATAAATTAGAGATAGACGCTGCATATTTAGAGTCTTTGTTGAACAATGGGAGGGGGAGGACAAGTTGGAGGAGAGGTATAGTTTGTGGATATTTGGGATGTGAAGAAGATTAAAATTATGAGCAAGAGTTGAAAGGAGGCTGTTGCTACAAATGAAAAAATGGGGAGATGATATTATGTAATGGTGTGGGTATAGAGCTGGTGAAGGAGGCGGGGGCTCAAACAAAGAGGTATATGCTAAAGCTACTGAATAGGTGCTGGAGGAGTGGGAGAGTGCCGGAAGAGTGGGGGAGAGCAATAATCGTGCCAATATATAAGGGAAAAGGAGATTCTGGTATTTGTGAAAATTACAGGGGCATATCCCTAATAAATTACATAGTAAAGGTATATGAAAGAATGTTGGAGAGAAGACTGAGAGGGAAGATAGAAGCAAAGTTGGGAGAGGAGCAGCACGGGTACAGGAAGAATAGGGGAACAACGGATCTGGTCTTTAGTTTAAGACAGATTGTAGAGAAGACATGGGAATTCAATGTTGGGGTGAGTGTGGCCTTCGTGGATTTGCAAAAAGCCTTTGATTCAGTGCCTAGAGATAGGTTGTGGGGATGTCTAGAGGAAGAATATGGAGTTTCGGGGAGAATGATTAATGCAATTAAGAGCTTGTACGAGGTGTGTAAGTGCAAGGTGAGGACTGGACATGAAAATGAAAAGTGGTTTCAAGTGAGAACGGGGGTGAAGCAGGGGAGTGTGTTATCGCCCCTGTTGCTCATTGCATATTTAGATAAGGTTATAGGTAATTTTGAGCCAGGATGGAATAAAGATGATGAATGGGGTATTTTAGCTTATGCCGACGCTATATTTTCTTGGCTTCATGTACGAGTGCCAAGTGAAGAAACTTTAACTTTGGGACAAGTGTTTCGAGAAGGAAGGAGTAGAAAATAAGATAAGGAGAGGAATGGCAGTTTTATGAGAGTAAATAGAGAGAGATAGAGGCTTGGGTATTGCTGGTAGATGGTAGTAACATAGAAGAGGTTAAAGGTTTCAGTATATAGTTTGCTCGGGGGAAATAGAGGAGGGTAAGGAAAAAAATCGACGAAAGGATAAGGAGAAAAATACGGGAAGGAAAGCGTGATCGTTTTCTTCCAGCTTTGCTAATCACCATAAGATAATAATATTACCTTTAGGAGGCGATAAGAATAATTATTGAGAATGTTTTGACATATATTATTATGAACTAAGATGATTGGACGATCAACACAATTACAAGAAGCAGAATACAAGCAGCGGAGATGAGGCCTTTGAGGGAAGAACAGAAGAAATAGAAAGTGTAAAAATGAACATCACAGAGAGAGAGAGAGAGAGAGAGAGAGAGAGAGAGAGAGAGAGAGAGAGAGAGAGAGAGAGAGAGAGAGAGAGAGCAGGCATATATCTGCATGAGAAATAAGGAATGAAAAAGGCCCAAAAATTGAGATGACTGGGACATCTGGAGAAGGAAGGGGAAGAAGGAAAGAGTGTTGAGAGTCTTCAGGTGGAAACCAAGGCAGAAGACTGAGGAGGTCAAGAGAGGTGGAGAGATTGGAAGTGGAGGATGTTCTTGAGAGGCATCTACTTCGCTATTTAATCGTGAAAATGAAAATGGCAGTTACAAGAGAGATATGATGGAGAAGAATGCAACGCGCAGACTGGCAGCCAGATAAATGCCTTTGCTTTGAGCTAGAAATGAGAAGGTAAATATATATATATATATATATATATATATATATATATATACTAACAACCTTAGCCTTGTATAGCTGTAGCCTTAGCAGCCTTGTAGCAATAACAGCAACCAACATATATATACCGACATATATAAATAATAACGCATATATATCTATATATATGCCATAGTAGCCATAACGCTGCTGCATATCGTATAGCATAGCCAACAACAGTATGTAGCAACCAACAATAACCATATAATAACGTGCCGTAGCCAACCAGTAGCCTTAGCTAGCAATAACTGCTCTATGCTGCTTCTCCATATATAATATATAATATATATATATGTATTATAGCAACAATATATAGCAACATAATATATATAGCATGCTAACTGTGCTAACTTAACGAAGCTCATGATCTTATCTCCCATATTCCTAATAGCATAACATATATATATATATATATATATATATATATACTATATATATATATATTTATATATAATAATAACTATATATCACTCTACTCTTATATATATACATATATATATATATATATATATATATATATAATAATATATATTAACTATATATATATATATATATATATAACCAACAACTTATATACATATATTACTGCTATATATATCTGTTTATCTATATATATATATACATCTTATCTCATATTGGGAATATGAAGAATGAGATTTTGAGCTCCACTGAGAAGAGCGATTTTAAATCTATTTATTTTCAAATGAAATATTATTTATTTGATAAAAGCTTAATTAATTTAAGATAATTTAAATTTACAAAAAACATTTAAGTTAATTTTATAAGAAAATCAAATTATCCTTGTAAATAAAGATAGCCAAAGATGACTTCACCTGACATCTGATACAAGAAAGTTTGATACAGGTGAAATTTGTTCTCATTTGAGGTTCTATCTCTTGTATTGAAATCTATCATTGATTTATGTCTGTCGTATCTGACTGCATATGTTAGGGACATCCTGTTTTAATAAAACTCTACGGCAGAAAAGAGTTTTAAGAAGAATACGGATTGGAAAGATATTGATTCGATTGAAAGACACTGGTGGAATATTAATTCTAAAGAGAGAATTTAGAGTATATTGTGAATACTTAAAGAAAATACTTTTGTTTGAGAAAGTTTGATAGATACCTGAGAAGAACTTATTGGAAGTTATTTTGAAGAAAAACTTTTAAACGTTCTGAAATCGCAGGTTTGAGCTTGACTACCAGCTAAATTCAGAAACTATTTATTGAAGAACTTAAAGGAAGACTTTGTGTTTATTCATTGAAGAATAACTTACGAATTAGAAAGAATACTAAGTGATTATTTATTGATTAATAACTTGAAAGTTGATAAGAAGACTTTTGTGATTATTTACTGAGGAATAATATACAGATCAGTTAGAAAGTCCAGTTCTGAGACGCATTTTAGCTGTAGCACCTAATGAAAGAGGAAAGTGTTCCAGCAATACTTCCATGGATAAGGTTTGAATCATTAATTGAGAGAGGTTTTGAGGATTGTGTCATTTTATTCTAGCGACTTGGAAACGAATTGGAATCAAAAAAGACTTCGTGAGATAGAATTAATTGGAACTGTTTGTAGTCTGAAGTAGTGGTCCACCATTGTGAAGTATACCCTAGGAGCAAGAAGACTTGGTTTAGATTATTTGTGAGATATATGAGCAATAAGAATTCGATTGATTGTCGAAAGCGTTGTATTTATTAGCGAAGAAAATCCCATCTTGTGACCAGATAAAGTATGCGGGCCTAGTCCGGAATGGAGTTTTCTTGAAAGAAAGTGAAATATAGCGAAACGTTGGCTTGTGCTTCGCAAGCTAGATGCATCGTACAATTCGATAGCAAAATTGCCCTTCAGAGAGATACTGAAGCCGGCAGAAGAGGGAGAAAGTACTAGAGAGTTGGATGAGAAGAAGGGAAGAGAGAAGCCTGGCAAGAGAAGCAAGCAGAAGAGAAAAGCTGCCAATAAGAGGGACAGAAAGAGAAGGACCGAGACAGAGAAAGCATGCCGAGATGGAAAGCGATCAGATAAGGGAAGCTTGCAATAAAAGAGAGGACAAAGAGAAGAGACGTGAAAGAAGAGAAAGCGGTTAAAGAATACAAGAAGGAGAATAACATGAGATGGTAGTAGAGTCTTAGAGAGAGGATTGGAAACTACAAAGCAGGGGCGAATAAGATACTACAACGAAAGCAAGTTGTCATAAGAATAGACAATGAGATGTAAGGCGAGGACATAAAAGCTTCCTCTGATTCGCAGAGACAAAGACAGGACAAGAGAGTAGATGCTAGTCCCTACCAGCGTAAGCCCTTCGTTATATAGTGCCGTTGCTAATGGGACAGAGGTATAAAGCATATCCCACCTTAGCGCCATATTGACGGAAAAGGCTTTAGTTGCATATTCTTGCATCCCTAAAGAAGAATCAAAGTAATGCTATGAATAAAATTAAAAAAACGCCCTCCTACTATGCTACAACTTAATAGAAGACGGCTGTAGAATAAAATTCAGAAGTGCGAAGGCATACAACGACGAAAGGCCATATCTATTCATAGATAGATTGGAAAAATTTATGTAAATGAAAGTGAAGGAACTGGGAGAGATTAACAAAGATTTTTAATGATGATTATTCGACCTAATATCTAGCAGAGCTAGTTTTCTGAAAAGTACATGCCAGAAAGTGAACTCGCGAACAATCATTGCGTGAAAAGAAAAATTAACTAAAGCTTGATATGATTGCCTCAAGAAGCAGAGAATTATCTCCTGGCACATAATAAAAACTTGGCGTCAACAATTAATAAAGAAGATTCATCAAAAAAGGAGAGAAAAGATGCGAGTGAAAACTACATTCAGTTTGAAAGGAAAAAATATCTGAACAGGTGTTTTGAATGCGGCAAGAAAGAGCACGAGGCCACCGATTGTAAAAATTACAACCCCTATAAGTGGGAAGATGCTAGTGAAAGCCGAAATAAGTTTGAAAGGCAAAAATATTTGATCACATGTTTTAAATGCGGCAAGAAAGGACACAAGACCATCGATTGGAAAAATTACAACCCCTATAGAAGAGACGATCAATATAGGAACTATAACAATCGTCCCAGCAATAATTGGAGAGAGGAACCAAAGAGGGCGGCTGCCGCTATAGCAATTGTCATTAAGCAACGAAATAAAGATATGACAACTGGTTAGGGCGTTGACATCATGAAAAACGTTGATAGTAACAACAGGATTGCTTTAGCGTGCGGCGAAATTGTACCTGTCATCAGAGTCGCGTGCATGTAGTGCAATAGCATAAGACATAACATTCAGAATGCAATGATGCCAGTTGGCAACGGGAAGATCAATGGAATTGCGGGGATCGTGCTAAGGGATACCGGTTGTGACTGCGTCATAGTCAAAAAGAAGTATGCGTCGCCAAACCCAAAGACTGGGAAAAGGAAACAAATATTGTTAATAGACAATACGTTTAGGGACGCACCTGTGGTTGAGATTGATGTTGATACACCCTACTACACGGGGCTCACTGAAGCTATAGCTCTTGACAACGCAATCTATGATTTGATAATAGGAAATATTGCTGGCGCGAGGAGTGCAAAAGACCCTATCGAAAGTGTGGCAATGTCTCGCGCGAGAGAAACGGACGATTCGCAGAAGGAAGAGGCTGCAGCGCATGAGGATACAATGGAGTACACTGATGGCCAAGTAGTAATGTCATGCGCGGGCAAAACAACTGGCTTGCAAGAGAAAGTAACCGAGGTGTTTAATGACACATTAGAGCACCTGGTGGGTCAGGTGGTAATGCCACGCGCTAGTGCGAACAATTTACAGGAGGAAGGGTCAGCTGTATCTGAGATCACCCAACAGCCATATGAGAACGAAGGAAAACCGGACGATATAAATATCGCGTGCATAGGTGTATTGGAGTTTGAAGGGTGTGAGAAAGAAGAATAATTAGATTTGGAAGAGGACGCGATCGTCTTAGGGAACTGCGTACCTAAGGAGAGAGTCAGTGATATCAAGATTGGGGCCAAGATAGATGAGGATAAGATGACGGAGATAAAAAAGAGATTAAAAACATTGGAGAATGATGGAGAGTCGACAATGTCAGAGACTGATTACCTTTCAAGAAAAGTAATAGAATTTGAGCGTCGAATTCAAGAACTTGAAAACTTTGAAATTTATTTGGCGGATTTAAGTCGTACTCAGGAACAACTTTAGAAAACTTTATGGAGAATTTGCCGCTAAGTGCGAAGAAAATTCACGATATTGTCGAAAAGTCAGAACTAAAAAACAAATTGCACAATCTCCAAACTGAGCTAGATGAAGCAAGAAGTGAAATTACTGCAACTCGATGCACCGCCGAAAATGTTGCCACGGCTGAATAACGAAAATGTGAATCAGAGTTCGTCTCCATTCAGCAGATTATGAGAGAGAAATTTATTTCAGCGGAAAATGAAATTCAGT
>JABUQX010095934.1:22500-31159 GCA_015478945.1 Trachelipus rathkii | reverse complement strand
CAGTATGCCGTGTTCCAGTTGGAAGTTTGGATTGTTTAGCCGTTTCGCATTTATCGTGAAACGCACCGCGTTTTCGTGCGCCGCTTCATAGGGTGGTCTTTTGTTTGCGTCACCGCAAGAGAAGGATTTGCATTTGAAGAGAAACGTTTGGTTGAAAGAGGTGGTGTTCAATTCTGCTTGAGTGGAACTGCTGCTGTAGAGGGGAGGTTCGACTTCTGTTTGGGTGGAACACTACTGTAGAGGGTGTTCAACTTTTGGAATCACCAGTATAAGGTGGGTACTGAGAGATTATCTTTCTTCTTACTCCTACACTTCGCAGGTTGGTTGTTGAGAGTTCTTGTGTTCCTCCACTACACAGGTAGTAGTTGATAGCTGCTTGTATTAGGCTTCGTTTATATGTAAAGAAGTCAGTTTTGTTGCACAGCTTCCATATCAGTCAATCACAATCACAATCTCTATATATATATATATATATATATATATATATATATATATATATATATATATATATATATATATATATATATATATATACTATCTTCTAAATGAATATATATATATATATATATATATATATATATATATATATATATATATATATATATATATATATGGCATCTGGTTCCCGAAGCTTTAATCAAATTTATTGGCATTCGCATCTATATCAATCACGCCTCCATTCTTGATCAGTCACCTGCAGATTTACCATTCTTCAACTTTCCGCTCTATAATTATTACCTCCTCCCTACTAATTACTTCATCCCCAAAATACCTATTTCTTCTTACACCATCAAACCCCACACACATACACTATCATCTCTTCCTTACTGCTAATATTATGATGATTTTCGACAAGTTCCCATAACACTCTTCTAATATCCATTTCGTTAGTCACGAAAGTACCATCCCTATTCATTATTCTTTGTAGATTTTCTTTACTCTTTTTATTGATCTTTTGTACTTCCTTCCAGAAGAGATTCCTATTCCATTGTAAATAGCCATTCATCTTCCTTCCAAATTGCACACATCCCACTTTTTTCATCCTACGTATGCAATTTTTAGCCTTCCTTTTTTTCTCCTTATATATTTTCTTACACCTTTCTTTCGAGAAACTATTGACTTTTAGGACATTCAACAACGCTTCTTTTTAGATTTAACCGCTTGCATCACCTCTACATTCCACCTCTCACTATTGACATTCTTACCTCCTATTTTAGCACATCCATATATTTCTCTTGTCCTACTAACAAAGGCTTCCTTCATTTGCGTCCAGATTTGTTCACTTTCTGATCACCGTAGTAGCCTTCCATCTTTTACCGAAACTGTATGAATCGTATGGGTACATGGAATGTTAGAGGAATAAATGGTGAGGAGAAGAGGAGAGAGAGAGAGAGAGAGAGAGAGAGAGAGAGAGAGAGAGAGAGAGAGAGAGGATGATGGATACATTTAAAAAGGGTAAATTTGATTTGTTTGTTGTGACTGTGACTGAAATAAATAAGAAAGGAAGCGGTGAAGACAAGTAATGTTGTGTGAAATGTGTATGTGCTGGAATGGAGAGGAATGAGAGGGGGGAGAGAAGGAGTTGCGGTTCTGATGAGTGCCATTTGGCATACAGCTATGGTATGTTTTGTTTGCGTGAGTACTAGAATTTTAAGGGTTAAATTTAAGTTTAAAAAGGTCAAGGTATGTGCGGTTGTAACATATATTCTATCGGAGGGTGATGTTGAAGAAAGTGTGACTTTCTGGAATGATCAAAATGATGTTTAGCTTGGGGTGCGTAGGAGCTTTAGATTGATAGTGTTGGGCGACTTAAATGATTGGATATGTGATTGAAAAGGGATGGTATAGCAAGTGCCTTGGGGGTTGCGGTAGAGAATGAGAATGGTAGGAAGGTGATTAATTTCTGTGAGGAGAGAGGTATGTATGTAATACATTTTCCGAATAGTATTCATAAATATATAAGAGTTGTAGTAGGTACAGATGGTATAGAAGTGAAAAGTATGAATGATTTTCTGTTGGGGTGAAGAAGGTAATGTTGAAATATGTGATGGACGTTAAGTCAGTGAGGGTTTGGGGATTGGGAATATCAGTTCATTATGTTGTTCTATGTAAGATTAAGCTAGAGGAGTTATGGATGAAGAGGAAAGATATAAGGAAGGAAGTGGGGAGGGTTAAGAGTAAGAAGTTAGGTGAACAAGATTAGTAGTATTGGAACAGTCTCGTCGATACCAGCGATTTCTCAAAAAGTATTAGAGGTATCGCTTTCAAACTTGGTATATGTTCTATGTAGGCGTTAAGCTCGTTACAGGCTACATTTCAAGTCGCTAGGATGTATATAGGGGTGGTCCCCTCTTAGAGCATAGCCGCTACGCCCTTGTTGCTGCTTCCGAGCATGCGAAGATTAGGCCTAAGGGTAAAATCGGTTCGACCAACCACCTGGCAGAAAGACAGACCGATGGTCTGTCTGTCTGTATTATTATTATTATTATTATTATTATTATTATTATTATTATTATTATTATTATTATTATTATTATTATTATTATTATTATTATTATTATTACGTCGAAGAAGTGATTCCCGAAGGGGATCATTCTGAGTTGTTTTTTAAACCCTTCTGCGTGTCCTTCTACGGTTCCTACATCTAATTCGCCTCCTTCAGTACCCCCCTCCCCTTCAGCGTCTCCTTTGGTGTTTCCTACTCTGCCTCCGGTTCAGTCTAATTCAGAGACCTATGCCTCGGTTCCATCCCCGCCTCGCTACTTTAGTGCCATTGACTCCGCGCCGGTTCTGGTTCCAACACCGGTTCCGCTTCCGAAACGCATGCCAGCCTCCAATTCCGACTCATCCTCTGGATTTTTTTCTTATTCGGTTTATTATTATTATTATTATTATTATTATTATTATTATTATTATTATTATTATTATTATTATTATTATTATTATTATTATTATTATTATTATTATTATTATTATTATTATTATTAATAGTTTATTAAGCTTATTATTATTATTATTATTATTATTATTATTATTATTATTATTATTATTATTATTATTATTATTATTATTATTATTATTATTATAATGAAGGAATGAAAGAAAAGAATTTTGTTTAAAAACATTTATTAAAATATCATAAAAACATATAAAAAAATAAATATATATATATATATATATATATATATATATATATATATATATATATATATATATATATATATATATATATATATATATATATATATATATATATATATATATATATATATATATATATATATATATATATAAATATATATATATATATATATATATATATATATATATATATATATATATATATATATATATATATATATATATATATTAAAGTTTTTATTAATGAAAAATTATTTAAATTGGTGGTTTAGAGCAGTGGTCTCCAAAGTGGGGTACGCGTACCCCAGGGGGTACCCAAAGTGATGCTTGGGGGTACGCCAAAGAAGTAGGTTCACGATCACTGGCGAGTTTAATCTTGTATCACGCGAGTGCGAGGTTCTGTCAATGTTCGCCGTGTCTTTTATTATATTATATTATATTATATTATATTATATTATATTATATTATATTATATTATATTATATTATATTATATTATATTATATTATATTATATTATATTATATTATGCCTACAGGGGGTACAACTTATAATTATTTTCGTCTTAGGGGTACGCGATCAAAAAAGTTTGGAGACCGCTGGTTTAGAGAACACTATACGTTCCTATATCTATAGGGGAAAGAGGATTCCTCTGAACCCATAGGGAATTGTACGAGCAGTATTTTTTATAAGAACTCGTTTATTCTCTGTCATCCTCAACCTCCTTAGACCTTTTTCAATCGTCATCTTGCCTTTTTTATCTGCTTTAAATCGTAATGTAGGTGCTTTAAAAGCAAGACGTTTACCGTTAAATTCCACATGAGGATTTGTTGTTTCATCCTTATGATACGCATGACCATGCAAACTTGAAATCGCATCCCTAGTTCTCATTTCCTCAGCAATTAATGCTGTTATATCCCTACTCTCTCTAAGTTTAGAATAATAATAACTTTCATCATCATCTATCATTCGTTCATTCTTATCATTATCATCTTCAATGTTATTTATCACTAGTTTCAACATAGTGTCAAAGTTAATTATTTCCCCTGTTGTTTTATTTAATATTAATCCTTTTGCTTTTATTATATGATCAACGGTACCATCCTCCTTTATAATTCGCACTGCGTAAGATTTAGGGCCTGTACATACAAACGCGTCAGCTTGCTTGCCCTGTCCTATTTCGTCTTTTAAATCCCCCCAAAATTTTCCTACATTAGGGTCAATCTCTCCATCCCTGGTTACAAAGACACAGCTACCAGTGTCACAGTATAAGACTCTTTGACCTAACTCCTCAAGAAGATTATACAGTTTCACACGAGCGTGAGCTGTAGTGAAGGCTGCTATAGCTATATTTGTACATCTAGTTGTCTGCTCTGCGTATTCGGTGTACTTCACAGAAACAATATGCTTCTTACCCACGTATGAGACATCTTTTACTTCTACATCAGCATTTCTAAAATACTTCCACACCTCTGCATCAGTTTTACAGATTATATCTTCAGTGTTAGGAGCCCGTTCCGCGAACTTCCCCCAAAGAGAATTGAGACATAGTTTTGCGATGAAGCGAAGTCCCGCATTCTTCTTTATCTTTTCTCTATCGAGTTTGACCCCTTCAATTCTTTCAAAGTCTTCGATGAATTGTTCGAACAACGGACTATCGAAACCATCTACTCATGCGGGTAAACCGGATGCTTCGGTCTTTATCTTCAAGAATTCTTTCACATACTCAGTGAACATCCCGATCTTAGGTGTAAAGGTCCATATCTCATGAAGTTGAGTGATCTTGTAACCTTTCTTTAACGCTAACTCTAATTCAGGAGTGGTATAAACACCACGAAACTCTCGCTGGCGGTCAGTGTGATTACATAATGTCTCTTGTTTCTTTTCTACACATGTCCTGCATAATGTGAACACGAGTATTTCGTCATATCTACCAGGTAGAACAGGCATATAGAGATTATCAGGAGGGAGAACCCAGACATTAGCTAAACCGAAATACTTTTCTTTATTCACTTCTCTACTAAACTCTTCAATAGAAGGAAGCTGTTCCCCTACTAATTTTTTGGGTATACCGCTATGGAAGGCTTGGGTTTTCTGAACCCATGGGTATAATGATGTAAAATCCAGATAGTTAATTTTTGTTTTCCCTTCTGTAGGAGGATGGTAGTAGACGAAGGGTTCAGTTCTTCCGCCGTATAGAGCTTCACCTATACGAAGTTTATGATGAGCTACGTCATTGGCGACCCTATTAACATAGTGACCTAAATCTTCTTCTTCCTCGACTTCTGGTTCATCATTATGGTTCACGAAACGTACTTTGCATTCATTTTTCATCGTTTTCCATTCACACACCCATATCCTAACCACTTCGAACCCATAAGCTTTATAGGCTTCCTCCTGTAACAAAGTTTCAGTGTATCTATCTAGAGCGGTTTCCTTATTATGTAGTTTTTCTCCATCTTCACAGCCCTGATGACCATGCTATGCACAACCGTGGAATAGATACACAACTCGTTTCTTTTCAATAGGACCAGTACGATTTTTTTCAGCATCGTCATCCATGGCTTTCCACTCTCGCTCATTCTTTGCATTTAGAGTTTCATCGACCATTAGGTTTTTGAGTTGTATAAATTCATCATCGTTAATAGGCGTATATTTTGAGGCTGGAACTTCAGCATACCCATCGGGGAAAGCTACTTTATTCTTCAATTTAAACCCTCTTTCCCCACCATTGCGTGCATGAGCTATACTTTGACCTGTATAACGTTCCATAAACTCCAGCCTTTTGATCCCTTCATAAGAATGAGATTTCTGATTACCTCTACCTAGATGAGCTATTGTATTGGCTTTCAAAAATTTGGATTTAAAAATTCTAAAACATTAAGATGCTATAGTACAACACTCAGTTAAACAGTCAATCTTAAACATATCTCTAAACATTTTACGGAAAGCCTCGAAACTTTTCCGTAAGATATCTACATCCTGGACACAGTATTTAATATATTCATTCTTAATATCATACTCTCGGTTATTAAATGACTCGTACCATTCAGTAAACTCATTTTTTTTCAGCATCATTCATGCGATCTACTTCAAACATACCTCGAGAAGGAATAGGACCTACATAATCTAGATTAGCGAGAGTGAGAAACTTATAGGGGAAGAACCCCTTTTCCAGATTACCTTCCAATCCCATAGATTTTGGTAGAGCTTTTAAAGCACATGGCATGTAATTGAGTGTATCTTTAAACTCGATGTTATCATAAGATATCATTGATATGATCTTTGTACCTCTTTTAATAGGGTTGCCTTTAATAGCCTCACCTTCCGGTCTTTCCAACAATATATTATACACAAACTGTGTATCAAACCGCCCTCCATTGTGAGCCACCACAACTACGTTGGCTTTTTTATTTGCTTCGGCAAAAGCGGCAAGATACGTAATGAATTGGTCAACAGGACATTTGTCATAGATACCTTCAGCATTTAAATTTAACTCGAAAATTTCCGTCCGTTTCGTCCTGCAACTCTCACACTGTTCATTCCCCAATTCTTCACCGCTACATTTATAACATACTACCATACTTACAAGTAGGTACAGTACCATGTCTATTATTTCATTATTAGTGTCAGGATTAATTTGATGGTTGTGTTGATACGTTTCTATATCATAGTAAAATGTATATGGGTTTTTTGGTTCCTTATCCTCTTCATCATCTTTAATCACGATAGGTTTCATATAACAATCATGCGTCCCATCATCTGGATTATACGTTTCATAACAAACATTGCAATGTATTTTTTCACATCCATGCCTGGATCGAATTTGCGTATCGGGTGTTACTAATGTATTGCACTTTGAGCAAATATAGATTTTACCGCACATTTTCTTATGACTTTCTAAACAAGCTGCGTTGTAAAAGTTACGATTGCATTTATCACAGTGCACTAATTGCTCTCCATCAAGCAGTTTACCCGGAAAATCATACTTTATGCATTGTTTACAATTATAATACATACATTCACGTTCATGATGGTGAACAATATTATCCACAAAGAGGTAACATTTCGGACAAAAAATATCGCCTCTGATATTATTACGTTTAAGCCCTTGTAGAGTTAATGGTATTAAACCTGTAGGTACATAGAAATAATGTTAGTTTGTTCTATTGAAACCTATAACATATAAAGGTTTATCTCTGTCATTTTCTGTAGGTCTGTGCACTACACTGAATCCTCTTTCCCCTTCATTACTATACACAAAGATTCGTCATTTTAATGTTTCTATTAACTCAAATTTTTCAGAAGTTAACGGTTCAGCATATTCTAACCCGCAGCGGATGGCTATCCTCTCCCCCTCATCTATCAACGCATTAGACGTTATATTATTGCGTGCTTTACCATCTTTATACATTTGGCCCATTGCTATAGCTTTAAATCCACAGCCTACATAATCAGGGATTTTACGAGTTATTCTTTTTTTTATTTATTCTTGGATGCTCCGTTCTAAATAAATGACATTTATTCAGACCTCTGACACCTTCAAATTTTACACCTGTAGGAATAATTATTCCATTCCCTGAAGGGTTATGCACAATCTTAACCTCGATAATAAAGTCAGAAAACGTATACTGATCGCCTGACTGGAACGCCGCTTCGAGTCTTTCACATAAATGGGATACTACATGGTCGGTGGTTATTTCTCTGAAAGGTATGTTCACATGAAACTGATTTCGATCCCCATCATTAAAAGTGAAGGTGAAACGAGCCTCATACTAGTTATAATTTATTTCTTCTCTTAAACGAGTGATAAACGTCTAGAATCATCCGATTAAAGGCTTCACTTATATCTAATCCCTATTAAACACTCGGCTTTCATCCACCAGGATAGGATATCTGTGAATATCAAGTATCCCTGACTTTTTCCCATACCCAACCCTCTTCATATCAATGAACTCAGCAGTGAAATCTTCGTTCTTTCTTTTTTTCTGTAAATAAAAAATGAACATAAGATAAGTAAATAATTCCCCAGATGAGGAAGCTAATATATATATATATATATATATATATATATATATATATATATATATATATATATATATATATATATATATATATATATATATATATATATATATATATATATATATATATATATATATATATATATATATATATATATATATATATATTTTATATATTTTGAGGGAGTGTGCTTCTGAGCTGGCGCCTGTCCTCGTTCAACTCTACTCTCTATGCCTTAATACTAATACATTTCCTCAGTGCTGGAAGCGCGCATATGTCCAGCCAATCCCGAAAAGGGTAGCCGCTCTGATCCTTCTAACTATCGTCCTATAGCTCTCACTTGTATTCTATCTAAATCTTTGAAACTCTTCTTAACTTCTCTCATTTCCTGGATTATCTAGAATCTCATTCCCTTCTTTCAAATTACAGTGTGATTTTCAACGTTTGGGTTAACTGGTGACATACTTTCCTATCTCACTATTCTAAGGGGTCTTC
>JABUQX010095934.1:5000-17500 GCA_015478945.1 Trachelipus rathkii | reverse complement strand
ATTATTATTATTATTATTATCATTATATATATATATATATATATATATATATATATATATATATATATATATATATATATATATATATGGGTCAATCTATTTTTTCTGTACCGATGATGGCCGCTCGATAATTTTTGAAAACTTTTATATTTTGCATGGCGTTAATGTTATCCCTGGAAAGTTCAAAACCACCATTCGTTTTTGTAGATTTACTCTGGTTGTAACAGGGTGAGCCAAAATGTTTGACCAGGTGGAGCAAAATTTATCACTTAATAGAGGTAACATTTTAAGTCATATCTCCATATTGGTAATTCTTATACCAAATTTCATAGAGAGTGATTTGTTAGGGATACTTTAAGGTACATTTGGCCTTTTATGTTTTTTTTGGGAAAATAATATTTCACCATGAAAATGAATCCGAAATATTGTGTTAAAAATCGAAGAAATTTCCATTTTCGTGGGTGTATTATTAAAAGAAGGAAATAATTTAACGCTATGAAATTTGGTGTGATGATACATACTGAAGTATGGTTTAACCTAAATCTTATTTGAAGTTTGGTGAATATTTTTAAAAAAATTTACAGGGTGTCCAAAAATCAAATTTTCGGAAAATCGGTAACTTTGAACCTTAATATCTCTGATGGGGTAAGTGCTAAAAATCTGAAAATTTCACACATTATACTACTACCATAGATGTTCCTTCACCTGCAATATTGACTTTGGTATTTGCTTGGTTTAAGAAATACAGCCCTTCAAAAATGCCAAAAAAAAATTTTTTAAGTTGTGTTATGATACCTATTATTATAGTTATTATAGTTCAAGACAATACATAGACAAATGAAATAGTGTGGCATCAAGGAGAAATGAAAACAATGTTAAAAAAATTTAATTTAAGGTTAATATACATAAGAATGTACCATTATATCTACTATAAAAGACAAAAATAAATAAATAAAAAAAAATATATATATATATATATATATATATATATATATATATATATATATATATATATATATATATATATATATATATATATATATATATATATATATATATATATATATGTGTGTACCGTAGTCGGTACATAGTATAAAATTTATAAAGGATATATGTAAGTGCTACAAAGATTTCTGGTACACAGATATAAGAAATCTTGTACAAAGCAAGTCCTGTATGCGAAATAACTGTTTCATTCCTTTTTTGTATTATCAAGGTCACCGAGGTGATTCTGTCACCAACGGCGTGCCATGGGGAGAGAGCCAGTTATGAAAAAGAGATCGGAGAGCCAACATCTTGACACAATTGATACTGTAATGGTAATTAAATTGAAAGTATTTTAAAAGCAATTAAATTTTGAACAGTGAAATATCTTAATGTGTGTTCATGTAAAATAGTCATTAGACATAATTAATAAAGAAATAATTAAAGAAGCGTTTCGCTATTCCAAAACTATTTTATTATTTGCTATATCAAAGTGATCTCTTAAATAGGGCCAATTAATCATTATAGAGATCAAGCTTTGTACATATATATATATATATATATATATATATATATATATATATATATATATATATATATATATATATATATATATATATATAACTATATATATATATATATATATATATATATATATATATATATATAGGTATGATTATAACATAAAAAAAACCTTTAAATGCAAAATAATAAAATTGTGCAGTATATACCGGTTTTATATATATATAAACCGGTATATACTGCACAATTTTATTATTGGTTTTTTTTATGTTATAATCATACCTATGAAATATATATATATATCTTATAACTCTATATATATATATATATTATATATATATATATAATAATAATAATATATATATATATATATATATGCATATATATATATATATATATATATATATGTACAAAATGCATTTTATAACATTGAGATCAAACTGTTAGGGCAGCTAATAAAATAGTTTTTGAATAACGAACGCTATTAGTATTTCTTTATTAGTATGATCTGGCTTATGTTTACACGAATGTTTGCTGATTCCAAATGTTATACCCAGCAAACTACGATTGCCATTAAAGTAATCTGGACCGGGTGTCAGGTGTTGACTCTCCGATCTCTTTCGCGGCAACCTGCCATGGCTGCGCGTTGAAGATCCCTCGACGATGATAATACAAAAAGGGACGGCTGGTGTACATACAGAACTGCTGTCTGCCTGTCTATTATTGCCAAAATCTTTAACACCCTTTATAAATTTTATACTATGTACCGACTACGTTCCTGCTATATATATATATATATATATATATATATATATATATATATATATATATATATATATATATATATATATATATATATATATATATATATATATATATATATATATATATATATATATATATATATATATATAAATTTTTTCAAGTTATTTAGTTAATTTTGTCATTTGGCTGAATACTAATGGTACGTTCTGTATATTAACGCAAAGTGGGCCTGGCACATGTTTCATTCTCACTGATGCCACACTACTATTGTCTATGTCTTGAATGCAATAACTATAATAATAGACATCATAGCACAACAAAATTTTGGCATTTTGAAAGGGGCTACCTGCAAACCAAGCAAATACCAAAGTCAATATTACGAGGTGAAAGACATCTATGTGGTAATATAATGAAATTTCAGATTTCTTACCCATCAGGCAAAGATACCGATTTCAAAAATTGTTTACCCTGTAAATTTTTAAAAATATTCACAAACTTCAAATAAAATTTAAGGTTAAACCATACTTCGTATATCATCACACCAAACTCAGCGTTGAAATATTTCGCTAACAATAATACACCCACGAGTAAATTTCTTCGTTTTATCATATTTTTCAGTTCATTTCATGGTGAAATATTATTTTATAGAAAACACAAAATATAAAAAGCCATCTAACAAACTCTATAAAATTTGGTATAAGAATTACCAATATGGAGATATGACTTAAAATGTTACCTCTAATAAGTGATAAATTTTGCTCCACCTGGTCAAACATTTTGGCTCACCCTGTTACAACCAGAGTAAATCTACAAAAACGAATGGTGATTTTGAATAAAACGGCCAACTTCCATTATTTTGGTACGCAAAAAATGGATGAATATATATATATATATATATATATATATATATATATAACTATAACTATATATATATATATATATATATATATATATATATATATATATATATATATATATATAGATATATTAGTCATCTGGGAGTTATTACTTATCTTATGTTCATTTTAATGATGAAGCAGAAGTCGAGGAAGAGAAGATTTAGGTCACTATGTTAATGGGGTCGCCAATGACAGCTCATCATAAACTTTGTATAGGTGAAGCTCGGCGGAAGGAACCCGCTTCGTCCTACCATCCTCCTACAAGAAGGAGAAACAAAAATTAATTACTTGGATTTTACATCGTTGTACCCTTGGGTTCAGAAAACCCAGGCCTTCCCTAGTGGTATACCCACAAAATTAGTCGGGAATCAGCTTCCTTCTATTGAAACATTTAGTAGAGAGGTTAATAAAGAAAACTATTTTGGGTTAGCTAATGTTTGGGTCCTTCCACCTAATAAGCTCTACATGCCTGTTCTACCAGGAAGATACGATGAAAGACTCGTGTTCACGTTATGCAGGACATGTGCAGAAACGAAACAAGAAACATTATGTAAACATACTGAACGACAACGTGAGTTCCGTGGTGTTTATACTACACCAGAATTAGAATTAGCATTAAAGAAAGGATACAAAATCACCAAACTTAATGAGATATGGACATTTACACCTAAGATAGGATTGTTCACTGAGTATATAAAAGAATTCTTGAAGATAAAGACCGAAGCATCAGGTTTACCACATGAGTAGATGGTTTCGATAGTCCATTGTTCTTCATCGAAGACTTTGAAAGAATTGAAGGGGTCAAACTCTGATAGAGAAAGATAAAGAATGCGGGACTTCGCTTCATCGCAAAACTATCTTCTCAATTCTCTTTGGGAGCTCGCAAGCAGGCTCTAACACTGAAGATATAATCTGTAAAACTGTTGCAGAGGTGTGGAAGTATTTTAGAAATGCTGATGTGAAGTAAAAGATGTCTCATACGTGGGTAAGAAGCATATTGTTTCTGTGAAGTACACCGAATACGCCAGAGCAGACAACTAGATGTACAAATATAGCTATAGCAGCCTTCATTACAGCTCAGCTCGTGTGAAACTGTATATTCTTCTTGAGGAGTTAGGTCAAAGAGTCTTATACTGTGACACTGATAGCTGTGTCTTTGTAACCAGGGATGGAGAGATTGACCCTAATGTAGGAAAATTTGGGGGTTTAACAGACGAAATAGGACAGGGCAAGCAAGCTGACGCGTTTGTATGTACAGGCCCTAAATTCTTTTCTTTCATTCCTTCATTATAATAATAATAATAATAATAATAATAATAATAATAATAATAATAATAATAATAATAATAATAATAATAATAATAATAATAATAATAATAATAATAATAATAAAAAAATAATAATAATAATAATAATAATAATAATAATAATAATAATAATAATAATAATAATAATAATAATAATAATAATAATAATAATAATAATAATAATAATAATAAAAATATTGCAGAAAATAATAATAATAATAATAATAATAATAATAATAATAATAATAATAATAATAATAATAATAATAATAATAATAATAATAATAATAATAATAATAAACCGAATAAGAAAAAAATCCAGAGGATGAGTCGGAATTGGAGGCTGGCATGCGTTTCGGAAGCGGAACCGGTGTTGGAACCGGAACCGGCGCGGAGTCGATGGCACTGAAGGAGCGAGGCGGGGGATGGAACCGAGGCATAAGTCTCTGAAGGAGACTGAACCGGAGGCAGAGTAGGAAACACCGAAGGAGACGCTGAAGGGGAGGGGGTACTGAAGGAGGCGAATTAGATGTAGGAACCGTAGAAGGATACGCAGAAGGGTTTAAAAAACAACTCAGAAGTGATCCCCGTCGGGGATCACTTCTTCGGCTGTAATAATGTACGAAGTAATAATAATAATAATAATAATAATAATAATAATAATAATAATAATAATAATAATAATAATAATAATAATAATAATAATAATTATAATAGTAATAATAATACAGACAGACAGACTTTCGGTCTGTCTGTCTGCCACGTGGCCGGTCGACCCGATCTTACCCTTAGGCCTAATCTTTGCTCTCTCGGAAGCAGCAACAAGGGCGTAGCGGCTATGCTCTAAGAGGGGACCACCCCTATATATACATCCTAGCAACATTTCGCCTGTAACGAGCTTAACGCCTACATAGAACATATACCAAGTTTGAAAGCGATACCTCTAATACATTTTGAGAAATCGCTGGTATTGACGAGACTGTTCCAATACTACTAAGATTATATAACGAGAAGTGTGTGAGAGCACTTGAAAATAAATCAGTTGAATGTGAACAAGGGGGGGAGCCTGTAAGCATAACTGCTATGTAACTACCTGATTATATCGATTGAATGTTAAATAAATCTATTTATTTTATTTCGAATATGTTTATCGATGTAATAAGCCATCCAAATCACTTAGAAAGACGATTTAAATATCGATTTGGGGTTAAATCGATCGGAATCATCAGAAATGGTCTACCGATCATTTGAATTCTTCAATAAACCAAAAATTCCTTTTTGGGGGGCTAAGCCCGTAGGTTTAGGTTATAAAACTCAGAAAACTTTCTTCCAGACCTCGAAAACAGTCTCACTAACCTTGGAAACCCTAACTTTGACACATCTAGTATCTAAACCCAATGATGTGAGGGAAATTTCCAGGTCAACTGTCGACATGACTTGGATTTCCTGTTGGCCTCAAGATGCGAAATCTTGGTCCTCAGTCCTAAAGCAAGCCATTGCCACTGACATGCAGCGTTGCCACTGGAAAATAATCCCAAAATGCCTCCGGAGTTGGGGGCTTTACCCAAGTCAGCTGCTGACATGACTTGGTCTGAATGCGGTCAGTTGCGGTCCCTATACTATTAAAGCCGTTGACAGTTGTGAACCTGGATATCACCAAAAATTTCTCAGAAATGCGAAGAAGGGAGAATGCTATCTAATTTATAGTTCAAGTAGTCGAAGAATTTAAGATGGCTAGTTGAGTTAGGAGACAGATATACAGAACGGATGAATTTAGCAGTAGGTTGCCAGGATAGTTTGAGCCGTAAGGTAGGAAATTCTTAAAACTCCAAATCAGAGACGCGGGAATAAACAACATCATTGCGCACCTAGGAACAACAACCGTCTTTGGCTGAGAATTGAGGATAGAGACAGTAAAAATCAATAGAGTAAAGTTTCCTGTCAGAAAGTTCAAACACTTGGGTTTCGGTTAATAATAAGAGATGATATTTAGAGGAGGAAATGTGATGTTCAATAAAATGGAAATTAAATTTAAAACCGCGATATATATATATATATATATATATATATATATATATATATATATATATATATATATATAAATAATGATATATATAATATATAAAATATATATATATATATATATATATATATATATATATATATATATATATATATATATATATATATATATATATATATATATATATATATATATATATATATATATATATATATATATATATATATATATATATATAATTGACCAATCTTGAATCCCGGAATGACAATGATGTTCGTTTAAGTATTGCTTAGCAAATTGGACAACAGCTACAGTATCGTATTTTGTGAAAAGTTTGGTTCGATTCTCAAAATGAAACAATTTAGGGAAGAATTCTTCCTCAATTAAAGGAAAAAACAAAAACTCGTGGGATGTGAATTTTTTATTAAAAATAAAAGTAAATAAGTAAGTAGTTAGTACTACAAGATTATATCAATATCAACATAAATCTATCTATCTATCTATGTATCTATCTATCTATTTATCTCGGTTATTTATAATTTTTGTAATCATATGTTGTCTTTGACTTGGGTCTGTTACAGATATTCAGCATTTGAGGTACGTCAACAAGTTTTAATCATCTGACTCATAATTAAGATAATTAAAATTACAAGTTTTTAATTATTATTAAATTTCAAAACAAAATTCTAAAATCTGAAAAGTCTGAAAGAAAAACACACATAATTACACACACACACACACACACACACACACACACACACACACACACACACACACACACACACACACACACACACACACACACACACACACACACACACACACACACACACACACACACACACACACACACACACACATATATATATATATATATATATATATATATATATATATATATATATATATATATATATATATATATATATATATATATATATATATATATATATATATATATATATATATATATATATATATCCTATTATAATTGAATGCTTCAAACACATATTGTCTACTTCAATTAATAACGCAAGCATTGGAGCGCGCTTTTGAGGTTAGTATCAAATGATCCAACAGAGTCAAAATCGGTCGTCGGAGCTCTTCACAAGCCTCGAATTCATCATAATCTCTATCAGTTCTGACACCAGAGCGGAAAAAACACATATACTGAAGCTGCTCTTGTTTTCATTTGTTCTGTAAACAAGATGGCTGGAAGGAGAGAGAGAGAGAGAGAGAGAGAGAGAGAGAGAGAGAGAGAGAGAGAGAGAGAGAGAGAGAGAGAGAGAGAGAGAGAGAGAGAGAGAGAGAGAGAGAGAGAGAGAATATCATAGATTTCATGAATTTAGGATGTTTGAAGACTTAAAAGGTTACTGTACGTGTTATGAAATAAATAATGTTATGGTGCATGTAAGCCTTGAGTAATTTGTCTACAATTCTACCTTCATTGGCAACTTTGACGCACTATTGCCTTGATTTAAACGAAAAAAAATCGATTACATCTTTCGTTCAATATATATATCGGTTAAATTCCTTTTAAAGGACAAGTCTATATATATATATATATATATATATATATATATATATATATATATATATATATATATATATATATATATATATATATATATATAACATAAAAAAAAAAAAACATATAGATATATATAATTATATATATATATATATATATATATATATATATATATATATATATATATATATATATATATATATATATATATATATATATATATATATATATGCTCTCTATATAAAAATAAATATCCTCTGAAGTTGTGTGCAGTGCAAGAAAATAGATGAGAATGTACAGAGAATGGATGAGACTCTTTGAAATACTTGTCTTGCAAGAGAATAGATGAGAATGGACAGAGAATGGATGAGACTCTTTGAAATACTTGTCTTGCAAGAGAATAGATGAGAATGGACAGAGAATGGATGAGACTCTTTGAAATACTTGTCTTGCAAGAGAATAGATGAGAATGGACAGAGAATGGATGAGACTCTTTGAAATACTTGTCTTGCAAGAGAATAGATGAGAAAGGACAGAGAATGGATGAGACTAATTGAGAGCGAATTTACATTTTCAAGGAGCTGTGTGAGTGGAGCCACCTTAGATGTGTGACGCATACTCCATACAGGGGTGAACGACACCCCAATATGAAGAGCAAGCAACTGGGGGTGACGTGAAGTAATTCTGAAGGAGCCTCAGAACACCCAACGAACTGATACAGAAATTAAGCAGCTGAAGTTAAATTGTACACTTTTATATATATATATATATATATATATATATATATATATATATATATATATATATATATATATATATATATATATATATATATATATATATATATATATATATATATATATATATATATATATATATATATATATATATATATATATGTGAGGGCAAAATTTCTTCTTGCCCTCACGATAATTATCTCATAATAGCTTTGTACACGGCTATATATACCTGTAACATCACTCAAAAGGTGGTTCTCATGTTAAATTTTAATTGTTATTCCATTATATAAGAAAAATATTCGTCGACTCTTCTGGTGCATCATTGTCGTAAAAGTGAGTCGCTGAATACTTTGCCCGAGAAATGCCTGGGGCTGAAGGAAGGAGAGCCAGTTAAGATCTCCTGTTATAAGAAGAGAGGTTGTTAAGCTTCGGCTCGTTAAAAGGCCGGAAAATTTGTGTTTTGATTGTAGAAATTTATTGTGTTAACTTTCACCAATCTTATTAATGCCTGTGGAACTGGCCTATTGTGTTTAACTAATGGATTGATTGCATTATTAATTGTTTTTAAACATTGATACCATTATTTACTATTTGATTTAATTAATCTTAGAAATAAAAATAAGAAGTAATTACTCTTTTTCATTACCACTGTACTTAACTCTTCAAAGGTTAGTACAAAGGAAATAGTGACTTCCAGAGTGACTCGAACAAACAAAAATCTAATATACAAAAGTGAAGTGAAAACAAACGCAAAATCATAATAAACAAAATTTTAATCAGTGAAGTGAAAAAAAGTGCCGATCAAAACACAAACACACACAAAAAACATATAAAATAAAATAAAACAGTTCAAACTCCCCAAAAAAGCAGTGAAATAAGAAACCCTATCGCAATAGGCTTAAAACTTTCCCCTAAACAAAAAAAAAAAAAAATATGTGGGGAAATGACGCCTTTGTAAGTAGAAATCCTTGTAATTGTTTACCCTGCAATTTTTGTATGAATAAGTCTAATTTTGGGCGGGGAAATATTAATTTTAACTATAGTAGAAGACATTATTATAATGATAATCATAATAACGGTAGAAATTATAGTCATAATTATAATAATGGAAATTACAGTAACTATGATAGGGACAATTTTTATAATAATAATCACCATGGTAATGAAAATATTAATTATAACGATAATGGTTATAATAATAATGCACGGGTTGATTATAATAGCTTCTATAATAATGATGGGTATGCTAATCTTAATGGCCATAATAGTAATAGGCATTTTAGTAATAATGGTAATTATAATGATCGGGGGTATAATGGAAATATTAATTATATTAATAGATTTAAATGGAGTAGAAATATTACTTGTAAAAATGATCAGAGGCAGGAGGGAGCAATTAACAATGTATCTGAAAACGAAAGTTTTAATGGCGAGATTGTGAC
Organism: Trachelipus rathkii; assembly: GCA_015478945.1. Taxonomy (NCBI): domain Eukaryota; kingdom Metazoa; phylum Arthropoda; class Malacostraca; order Isopoda; family Trachelipodidae; genus Trachelipus; species Trachelipus rathkii. The sequence goes on along the minus strand of JABUQX010095934.1, from coordinate 7,287 downwards.
TCAAATGGCAGAGGCGGGGACTTCTGGTAAGTCAACCTCTCCCCCACATGAGTCAACCTCTCCCCCACAGAAGTCAATGATCACTGAGTCGGTAGGGGTGGGGTCCTTTTCAACTTCTAATTGTAACTCAATGCATGATGAGATTAATAACGATAATGACAATAATAATAATAATGACTGTAGAATTAGGAATGATAGCCATAGTGATGGCGATAACGGTTTTGTAAATTCTTATAATTACATTGAAAACAATAGCTTTGTGAATGAGTCGCTGTTTCCCCCAACGGAGTCGACCTGCTCCCCCACTCCAATCACTGGGGAGAAGGCGGGAGTAGAGGCGATTCAGACTTGTGACTCCATACTTGTTAATAAAAATAATGATAAAAATGAATTTGTAATTAATGAAGGGGGCGAAACCCCCTTTCTGAAAATGAATTGTATTAGTTTTAGGGATGAAGGAGGTTCTTCTCCTTCCGATAAGCATGAGGGATCATTAAATTTAAGAAATAATGCATGTGACTTATCTGGTAATACTGTAGTGGGAGTTTCTGGCAACTCAACTAAAATCGTTGCAGCTGTTAGAGATGTAGTTTTTGATAAATTGTATTATATTTCGGATAAAACTAACAATGAATCTTATTTACTAGACACCGGAAGTTGCCTCGACCTGGTGGTTGCATCTGAATTAGATAAGGGGGGTGCCGTTATTGGCACTGCCAGAGCCGCAAATGGAGGCTGCATGAATATTTATAATAAAAGGGTGATTAAAATTGATTTGGGGTTAGACAGACTTTACAATGTGCATGCATACGCTGCAGACATTAAATTTAACGTCCTTGGCATGCCTTTTCTCAAAAAACACGGGTTCACTATTGACTTTAGATGCCATTATTTATTAGATCCGAGCACGAAACGTAGTATTTCTCTCAGTAATGAGGCTTTTGATTTTTCTGAGCATGTTCGAAATTCTATCTTCCCTCTAGCCGCTGTCTCTTTAAATATACCGCTTTGCGAATATGAATTAATTAATGATTTAATTAGAAAATACCAAGTCTTGTTCTTAAATCCCTATGAAGCGCCTAATTTAAATTTAAAGAATGAACAGCTTGCAAGGTGGCGCTTTATATGCGCAAGGTACCGGAGAAAGCGGGGCGGGGCTTATGTTAACAGCTGTGAGAACGATTTTGCTGCTCGCTCACAGCTCAAAGGTAACGAAACTGTAGGAGGGGGGGGAGGGGGGGGTAAGGATTGTACTATTGGGAGGGGGGTTGAAGATTGCACTGTTGATGAGGGGGGAGGGGAGAGAGAAGAATGTCCTTTGAAGGAAGAAATTTTATGCGAGTTGGCAGAAAATTATCCATACCATGTAGAGGTTAGGGGCACGCCGATACAGTTAAGGAGTAGAAGTATAGCCCCGCATCTTTTTGAAAGGGCCAAGAAGGAAATCAATAAATTATTGGACGCGGGGGTCATTTCGCGGGGGCGAAGCAATTGGGGTTTTCCAACTAGCTTTTTGCCAAAGTCGGACGGAAGGGTTCGTTTGGTCGTTGATCTGAGGTTATTAAACCAGAGATCAACCTCTGACAATTTTACTCTGCCTAAGATTAAAGATATCATATTGCAATTGCAACATTGCAAGTTGCTAACGCGGCTCGACCTCCGGCAAGCTTACTATAACGTACCGGTCAGCGAGGAAACAAAGAAATATTTCACTATTACTTGTCCTTTTGGTAACTACAGTTTTAACTATTTAATACAAGGACACAAGTGTTCATCTAGTGCCTTCCAGCGCCTCATGTCGATCTTGCTTGGAGATTTAAAGAATGTTTTTGTTTATTTAGATGACATATTAATTGCCAGTTCGACTCTTGAAGAACATGTTGCAATGTTGGAGAAGGTTTTAGAGAGATTGAAGTATATGAAAATTTATATGAACCCAAAAAAATGTGTACTTGCAGTCGGAGAAACAGATTTTTTAGGTTTCAACATTAGCGAGAAGGGAGTTAGGCCTAGCAAGGAGAAAATCGATGCAGTAGTGAATGTTGCAAAGCCAACAACTATCAAACAACTTAGGGCATTTCTCGGTCTATATAACTTCTGCCGAATTAACATAGTCGGGGCGGCTCAATTGTTGCAACCCCTAACGAAAATGTTGAAGGGAAAACCCGCCTCCAATAAAAAGATTTCCTGGGGGGTGGAAGCCGAGCGGGCATTTAGGGAAGCTAAAGCGGCGATGGTGAGCGCCACCCTGTTGTCATTCCCTGATGAAAAAACTGAGTTACTATTA
>JABUQX010095933.1:2500-7500 GCA_015478945.1 Trachelipus rathkii | reverse complement strand
TAAATAATAGATAATATATATAATAATGTATTATATATATATATTATATTATATAATATATATATATAATATATATATATTATATATATATAATATTATATAGTATATATTATAATATATATATATATTCCTCAAAGCTACATTTTTATTTTTGATTATACTTTCTCCAAAATCCGCACCCAGAATATTTAAAACTCAAGCTACATAATGCCACCGAACTTCCATATTCAGTTGTTGAATCGCATCCAATGAAGACCACTTTATCTACTGAGCAACAAGAACTAAAGTTCGTTTTATTGTATTAAAGCTCCGCTTTTTGAGGAGCGAAATATTGTATAGAGGAAATAGCCAAGTTAAACATAAAACTGTTTTCTGTAATAAAAAAAAAAGAAAATTTAAGTTCTGGTATAAATAACATTTATAGATGTAATATTTCACTTCCTTTAAACCATAAAAATACGTTTGTAATCTTCCTTATCTATAATTCATATTAACATATGTTATTAAATAATGTATTTTAATATTATATAATGTTTTTTAATAAAATTACTTTCTATATTGTAAATGTTTTTGATTTTTGTTCATTATAGATCTTGCAAACTGATTTAGGGCTATATTTTTGCTTTTCGCACTAAAATGCCACAAATTTTGTTTCCACAGATATCAAGCGAAACAAGACTTTTATATATATTATTTTTACTGTAAAAATTTATTCAACTCTTATACATTATAACCAAAATCGTAAATATATTATAATGTATGTTTTGATTAAACAAGTTCTAAATCAAATAAGAAAAATCTGCTTAATTCTTTCCCTATTAAGAAGAAAAAGGGTTCTAACAATTTTATGCCGTATTGGTGTTTAGGCTCAAATAGCCGTAGGAGAAAAACATAGCTTCCTATAGGGTAAAAAAGTCGGTTTAAAACAGCGAAACAACTAGGCAAGTAGCTGTTATATTTAGGTTGTTCAAAGTAAAAGAAGCCGTTACGAAGGACTATGAAAAAATATCATCAACTATACCATTGTAGTGGAGGAACAAACAAGAAAGATAACTTAACAGGAAGACCCCTTCAATATATTATATATATATATGATATATAATATATATAATAATATTATATATATTATATATATATATATTATATATAAATATATATATATTTCATAGTATATATATTATTATATATTTATAGTAATATATATAATTTTATATATATATATATAATATATCCTAAATACATTACTATACTAGATTCTACATATTACTAATCATAAATGACGACCAACTATAAATTATATAGTATATATATTAGATAAATAATTATAATATATATAATTATTATTATATTATTAATATATATATAATTATTAATATACGTATAATAATAATATATATATTATTATATATATATATATATATTATATATAGGGAGTGGAGGGTTTATATATAGTATATATATTATATATAAAAAAATGTATATTATATATAAATAAATATATATATATATATATATATATATATATAAATATATATTATAATATATATTATTATAATATATAATTTATATTATATATTAAATATATAATATATATTATATATATAATATAATATTAAAGATATATATATTATTAATATACTATTTATAGATATATAATATCGAATATTACATGTAGTGGACAAGGAACCAACGAAGGAAAGATAACTTAACCCAACAAGACCTAATATATATAATATATATATATATATAGAATAGATATATATATTATATATAATATATATATATATATATATATATATTTATATATTATAATTTTTTAAAAATATACTAGAAAATACTTTATCTTATATATATATATATATATATATATATATATATATATTATATATATATTATATATATATATTATAATATATATATAAAATATATATACAATCTGTATATAATAAATATTATATAATATATATATATATATATATATATATATATAATAATATATAATAATATACATATATAAAAATATAGATAATATATATAAGATATAATATAATAGATAATAATATAGATAAGATATCATATATATAATAGAAAGAGATTATAAATATAAGATATATATATAAAACTTTGTAAATTATAATGTTAAAATAGTTATTGAAAGTGTCAGTGCCTATTACTTCCCACTATAGTGAATTAACCTAGGAAATCCCGACCCTACCATGTACCCTATGCCATGACCCTACCTATCAGCTTAAGATTACAATGGTGATCGACAGTGAGATAAGAGGGTAGGAAATCAATTTTTCTTTAAATAGGGTTAGATATATTTTTTCTTCAAAGAAAATAAATCACCCCCAACTTTTGAAAAGTTTTTCACCTCTCAGCAATGCGAGACCCAAAATATGTGAATTACATCTCTCTCTCTCTCTCTCTCCTCTCTCTTACTCTCTCTCTCTTCCTCTCTCTCTCTCTCTCTCTCTCTCTCTCTCTCTGCTCTCTCTTCTCTCTCAATGTGACATCGAAGTTGTTTATGAAATTCTTAAAATGGATATGATATGGAATGGACTGGTAGGTCTGTGCTATTTTGTTTCAAAAGAATATAGCAGAGGAAGGTACTAGGATCGAAGCAATATCAACGATACTGATACACTACACTACAACTTTAACACTACACTACTACTTTACAACGTTTACACGTATCAACTACACTTTAAACACTACACTTACTACTAACACTTACACGTAAACACTACACTACCAACTACACTACACTATCAACTTTACACATAACAAACTACACTCCAATAGACCTCTTTGGGGCAATTTGGCCTCATGAACACATTTTATTTGTTTTCCAACTCTGAGAGACAGAGAAAAACAGTTGGGGTGTATTATTCGATAATTCTCAAATATCTTCTAAAATTATAAATAGTGATTCCTTTATCTACTCGACATTATTCTATGGATTGTAAAATGTTAAATTTTATATATCACCACCCCCCTGCAACCCCCCCCCTTTAATATATTAATGATAATTTAATATAATATAATATAAATATAATTATAATTAATATAATTATGAATATAATTATAATTATAATTATAATTATAATTATAATTAATAATTATAATTATTAAATTTATAATTATTAATTATAATTATAATTATAATTATAATTATAATTATAATCTATTAATTTATATAATTATCCTTTCCCCTTAATTTATAATATTTAAAATTGTCCATTACGTTTTCCATTCTTTTACAATTGCAAATTGCAATTATAATATATAAATATAATTATTAATTATTAAAGTATATAATTAATAATTATACAATTAAGAAGAATAATAGAAATATAATAATTTTTCATTTTTCGAAAGCATACAACAAATAATCATTCTTAGGCGCTAATATTGAATTGATGTAAATTCTTCTTCAAACGATGATTATATTTATACTTGAATGTGATTAAAATTGATTCCCCTGTTTAATATAAGCATTCCAAGATGTCTCACGGTTATCTAAGGGGCGATATGCGGAAACCACCGATCTTTCGCACTAGAGATATATTGTCAAACCTCAGTTTACAATTCAAAATCCTGAATAAGGTAGGTTTAAAATATTAGCCTTTTAACAGGTTAAAAAGTATTTCGTAACAGTTATAATTGGGGTGTTCAACCTAAATGAGGCTCAATTCTTGAACGTGTGACGTTCTATCAGGGTTTTCGGCCTCAAAATTATATTCTTACTGACGCGCCTACAATCAATTTTTACATTAGCTATTACTGAGGAAAACTGGTACTAGCTAAAGAACTGAAATTTTAGTTTACAATAAACTTTCTCTTGATAAGTAGCAATCGTTAGTGGATTATAGCTTCCGAAATGTATAAGTGAGGCGCCTACAGGAATAAACATGGGAAACATGTAGGAGCATGTTATGCATTTTATCTATGTTAAGCATGCTCTCTCTCTCTTCTCATCTCTCTCTCTCTCTCCTCTCCTCTCTCTCTCTCTCTCTCAATTCTCATCTTCTCTCTCTCTCTCTCTCCTCTCTCTCTCTCTCTCTCTCTCGTCAGAGATGCTGCAATACTTATATTAGTATATAATATATGAAATATATATTATATATATATATATCATTATATATATAGGATATAATATATATATATATATATATATTATATGATATATATATATGATATATATATATATATATAATACTATATATTAAATATAATATTATATATATACTTATATATATATATGTTATAATATTATACTATATAATATAATATTTATATACTATATTCATATATTATATATAATAATTATATATATATGTGTGTGTGTTGTGTGTGTGTTGTGTTGTGTTAGTATGTATGTGTGGGTGTTTGCTGTGTGTATTGTGGTGCGATGTGTCTATCGTTTTTCAGTAGTAGAAAAGAACGGTACTTAAAATGAAATTTAAGAAATCAAATGAGGATTTAGGTAATTAAATAATTATATGCACCGGTGAGGTGCTGAAATTCATGGCAATTCCTCAAAGAATGGGGGTCATGATATGAGTTCTTGATGAAAAGGAAAAGGAAGGCATGTTCAATTTATTTAAAAGATGTATCAATTGTTATTTATTTGTAATTGCTGTTCGCAAAAGGTGGCGAATGTGATTTAATAGCCGAATGATAAATAAAAAATACGAGGCAGAAGAGAGATTTAATTTTTATTTCATAATTAACAAATCATGCTTTTAGTTAAGGATGAACATTTTGTCTACTATTGTGAATAGATGATGTTATGATGATAAAGTTTTTTTTTCTCATGCCACAGAATAGGATAGGTAATGGAGGAAAAAGTATGTTAGCAAACAGTATCTTTTTATATATCCACATATGATGTTATTGGAAAGAAAAGTAAGGGATTTGTGTATGAGGTTGTAACATATAGCATAGGTCATAGGATTGTAATGAAAAGTAACAGTGGCGTCAGTAAACATTTGTGA
>JABUQX010095932.1:0-23670 GCA_015478945.1 Trachelipus rathkii | reverse complement strand
TACATTTTTCGTGAGGAGAAACGAAAACTTCAATATATCTCTCATAAGAATAATATTGAGATATCAGTAAACTCTAAATAAATCTAAGTTGTCGGGTCCTCAGGTACTTCCTCTATTAAGTTTGCGGGGTTACAGGGTGAGTTCTGTATAAGTTTTCTCAAAATTTTTCAGAAAAAAAATACAAAAATGTGTTTTCCCTCTTTGCGTAAGGTGGTTGAACAAAAAACCGTTCCTTTATATTCATGGGTTTGTGCCGTGAAATTAAATTTGATTGTTCCCATTAAAATTTTTTCACCAGAGATAAAAAATAAAACTACACGGATATTGTATGCGTTAAACTAGTCAATGTAACTCCTATTACGTGAAAGGTCATAAACTAATGATAAATTTGAAATTGCATTTCGAGCATGACCATTATTTTTTATATTTCTATTATCGAAATGTTAAAATCACCAGGTAACGTTCCCTTTAGTGCATTTTTATTATGCGTTTTGGCACAAATTTATGATATTCTTTGATTACCCTGATTAACGAGAAGGAAAGTATTAGGCCGGAAAATTTTAATAGTAGTAATAAAGATGTCACATCTTGACCGTCTTATATATATTTTCAAACCTGTATAATTTATGAGTTGGCAGGTCACCATAGCACACTCTCTGTGACCGTGAGTGCGTCACCTCCTCATAGTACCAAAGAGAAATAGGTATTATATAAAGTCAGAGAAATAATATTCTCTCTCTCGATAGAGACCAATATCAAAATAAACTATACCTAAAAATCTGGGTCGGTAATTAATAGCAGTAAAACTGAATAAAAATTCTAGTTTGATAGGTCGCTCATAGGTACTGATCTTGCATTAGTTTGCCGGGGGTACGGGGGTTCCTGGATAAGTTTTTCACAGTAAAACTTTATCACAGTAAAATAATTAAATTTTCAATTTTGAGAGGGTTATCACCCAACATATTAGATTGAAGTGATAGAAACAAAAAAAAACCGTTCCTTTAATATATTAATAGAAATTATGTCACTCTCTCTATATATATTTTTATGAAAAACTAGGGTGAGTTAATAATGTAAATTTGTTCTTAAATTACAGTAAGATAAATAAAATATACTTCCTGTATATTGATATCGTTAAATAATTTTTATAACCACCTTACAGAATTAATAACTATAAGTGATAAGTTCCGTGATTAGCATTATCTACATTTTTAAAATCAAATTATTTTTATTTTTCTATCGAATATTTATAAAATCACCTAGGTAACGTCCTAAATTATGATGTCTCTTAATTGGTTATTTATGGCACATAAAATTTTGATCTTCTTGTTTCCACTTATAATACTAAAGAAGATTATGGCCACAGAAATTATCCTCTCGGTGAGTGATAAGATCCCTAATCTTAACTTACTGTTACTCATGGTGTGCGCACATACTCAATACATGAAGAGAAATTTTTTTTTTCGGGGGAGAAACCGAAAACTTCAATAACTCGGAAATTATTTGAGATATCGTAAAACTAAAATCACTTGTTGGGTGTTCTGGTAGGGCTCATAATTTTAGATGAGCTAAATTTTATTAATGGAATAAGTTTCAAAATATTCAGAAAATAAACCATAAGGTTCATTTGCGTAAGGTGGTTGAACAAAAAACCGTTCCCTTTATTATTGGTTTGTGCCGAAAATTTAAAATTATAGTGAAATGTTTACCCTTTTAGAAATTTACTGGAACCAGAGATTATTATAAAAATATAACCACGAGTTATATGCCTTATTATATACTATGTTCTTATGACTTCCTTACAGTAATATATGTGTAACTAACTTAATCTGATAAAATGAGAAAATATTAGACAGTATATTAATGGAACTCACATATGCATATTATTAATTTATTCTTAATTTAAGAAATTTATATTTTTAATAAATAAAATTATTACAATATTAGAGTTATACGTTAATCTCTACCTTTTATAGTTGACGTTTCTATATATTCTAGTGCGTGTGTGTTCTATGGTACCGACCTAATAAAGCTTGATCCTTCTTATTTCACAGCATTTTTCTGAATTACACATAAAGACTATTTGAGGCCTGAAATTTCTAGGTAAAAGATGCCATCTTGACCGTCTATATTTTAAAACCTGTCACTTATAATTTAGTTAGATGATGCGAGACAACTAGCAAACCTGCACTGTGACAGAGTGCTGCACCCCACACTTAAAGTATATGATGATTTAGTATTTTTCGGGGAGAAAAACTCAAAAACTTCAATAATCTTCAGGAATATTTGAGATATCGTTAAAAATAATCATTATAAAATTAGTTGTTAGGGTCCTCTAAGGATCTCTCATATATATATAATACTTCATATTAATAGTGATTTGCTAGGGGGTAACAGGGGGTTCCTGATTAATAGTTTCAATATATTATTCAGATAATAACCAATAAGGGTTCCCCTCACCCTTTGAGAGCGTAAGGTGATGAACAAAAAACCGTATTCACTCTATATATTATGAGCATTTGTTGATAAATTTATTAAATTGATTGTGTCCTTTTTTAGATAAATTGATATTTATTATTACCTCAGAATATAAGAGTATAAATAATATATCACGGAATTTATGCCGTTAAACTATCGATGCCTCCTTTAAAGAATAGTTCAATGTGTAATAATTGGAAAGACGTGTCGGAAATGATCAATAGGATACGATCGTAGGTCAAGTATTTGAATATTGTCTACAATTTTAGCAACCTTATTGATTAAAAATAGACCATTATTATTATTATTGTGGTATCCTATAACGAATTTTATATATAATATGAAAATTCACCATGTGGTAATCTTTCTCCTTGTTATGTGCATTTTTTTGAGTGTATCGTGCGAGTGTTATGGCACTGAATGAATTATAGGGCATCTGTCTGAGCATTATGGTATACTATATATAGCATATTTGAGGGATCCTCACGAGAAAATATTATACGCGGTGAAGGATTAGTACTAGCTAGGCCTCCATTACGGCTCTGTGACGGGCGTTCTTAGCGACATCGTCCCACTATAATGGAGCTATAAATTTTTGTATTTATTTTAGGTATGGGGAGAAACCGATGAAACGTACTATACTGCGAACGGAGAATAAAGTCATTGTATAGGATATGGACATATCGAGACATCTCAAATACAGTTGTCTCGGAGTCCTCAATGTGTATTCCTTCATTACGTGTTTGCAGGTTAGGTTACTAGGGTGTATTCTCCAGTGAATAAGTGTTCAAATTTATCTCGAGAAAAATACCATAGAAGTGAAGGTGCCCTCTATTGCGTCTATGTGTGAACTCTAATATAAACCGGTATTCTTTTAAATTAATTGTGAGAGTATATTTTTAAACTGATTGTTCCCTTTTTACATGGTGATCATTCAGGTACCACAGAAATAAAAAATAAACCACGGAATTTATGCCGAGTATGACTAGCATATAGATCTCACTCATAATCACGCTAAATTACTATTCATTTTTGAGTTTTCATAGAGAAAATTTGCAATATTTTACAGATGCAATTTTGTAATTTGGAATTGTTTTTTTTCTTGCACGAATTGTTGAACACTTCACCAGTGCCTAAGGATGGCGTTCCCCTGTGACGTGCGATTTTATTAGATATTCGTTACGTTGGTGTCACATATATTTTAGTTATATCTTGAGTCCCTTTATATAAACAAAGAATTTATATCTTCGATCACATATGTATATTACAAATTGATTGTGACATCACTATTTTCATAACCTGATATATAATTTATAATTGAAGCCCAGCATCACACTTACTGTTGAACCGGGTTAGTGAGCGACACTCCCTACACTAGAATAGAATGATAAATATGTATTATATTTTTCGGGGGAGAAACCGAAAACTTCAAAATTTAAATAAATTTGAGATAAATATTCGTAAATAACTAAAATTCATTATGTTATGAGTCTTACATGAGTACTACTACTAATTATGAGGTTTTGCGGGGTACTGAGGTTCTTGGAATATAAGTTCATAACGATTTCCATCTTTAGGATTCGCCTCCGATAATTCCGTCTTTGCGTAAGGTCATCGACCAAAAAACCTTGCCCTTTATATGGTTTGTGAACGAAATTTAAAATTATGATATTTATTCCCTTTAGAATTTTTCCATACCAGAGAGTAAATATAAGTATAAATCACGGAATTATTTATAGCTCTCGAGTTAATAATTAGTCAGAGCCTACCTTGCAGTAGTCATAACTAATCGATAAATTGAAATTGCATTTAAAAATTTCCGTTAAGTCATGAACCTTATTATTATTATATTTTTTCTTCGTAAATTTTTATAAAATAAATATATTCATCAAAGTAAAGTCTCTGATAACCTCAAGAGATAAGTGTTGTATTTGTATAACCAAAATTTGCGTCTTCTTGTTCACCTATTATTTAATAACAAAGAATATTAGGCCAGAATATTGTAACAAAGAATTTTACAAGTCTACTACTCTGTGACCGGGTGCGCACCCTACTAGAAGAGAAATTTTGTTTTTCGGGGGAGAATAAACCGAAATCATTATTAGTATTATCAGAATATTTTGAGAGATTAATCGCTATAAAATCACTAAATAATTACTCAGTGTATGTACTCAGTACCCTCTACTCATAGTTTGCTCTCTCAAATAGGTAGGTACCAGGGGTTCCTGGAATATAAGTTTCATAAATTTCAGATAAAAAAAACTCCCTAACGGTTAGTAGTGTTCGAAAAATATAAATAAACGTATCACTTTATTATGGTTTGTGCCGTGAAATTTAAAGATTGTTTCCTTTTAGAAATTTTTTCCACCAGAGATAAAAATAACCACTGGAATTTATATTGCGTAATAACTAGTACATGTCCTCTACTTATCATAGTAAAGGTATCATGATAAACTAATATGATATAGAATCTCAGAAATAGATAATTTACGAATGACATTATTTTTTTTCTTCGAAATATTTATTAAAATAAATTATCATCACAGGTAACGTTTCCTTTAGTGCGATTATATTATATTTTTATGCGTTTTGGCTTATCAAATGTGTATGATCTTTTATGTTTACCCGTTATACAACTCACTAATAATGAATTGAGCCTAGGAACAAAATTTTCCTCATAGGTGAAAAAGTAATGACCTACTACTCTGTTGAACCGTGTGCCGCACCTACCACTTATAGAAGAGATAAAATTGTTTTTTTTTTCCGAGTAAAAGCCCATTGAAAATCCTTCTCAAATAACTCGGGGTAATTTGAGATAGCGTAAACTAAAATCAGTTGTAGTGTTTCTTCATTTTCTTTTCATTAGTTTGCGGGGGTTACGGGGTTCCTCTGGATAAGTTTCAATAATTATTTCAAGTATTAAACAAAAAGATAGGAGCGAGGGTTTTATCCAGTGTGAGCGTTTATAGGTTTGAATCACAAAAGAGCCGTTCCCTTTATTTAGTGGGTGTTGTGCTCACAACAAGAAAAATATTAATATTCTTACTTCCCTTTAGAAATTTTTCCACCAGAGGATTATTATTTTATTTTTATTATATATTAAAAATAATAACCTCAACGTGGAATTATGGCCGTATAAATACTAGTGAATGCCTCCTTGCAGTAAAGCATTACTTATATGATAAATTGATTAAATACATTTACGCATGACCTTTATTTTTTTTTCTTACGAATTTTATTAAAATAATTCACCAGTAACGTTCCCGTTATGAGATTGACGATTTTTAATGTGACTGATTAGGTAGTAATCAAAATATTTATGGAGCAATCTATATTCATGAGTATACTCCTTTTACTCAGGAATTAAAATGCGGACAAAAGAAGATTATAAGGTTCAGAAATTACTCCGGTATTAAAAAGATTACTACAAACATCTATCTCGTGACCGCGTAGTTGACAGTTGACTAACACTATGAGAGTACGAGAAATTTTGGCTTTTTCTTTCGGGGATTGACAAACTCGAAGAAACTGTTCACGACTGACATATGTCGCAGAAAATTTGAGGATCATCGTAAAACTAACAAAATCAGTTATCTTGCTAAATTTTGTATTAATTCCGAGATATTTATTCCGCCATCATTGTAGTTTGCGGGTGACTACGTAGTAGAGGTTGACGGCGGAAGTACAGTTCAAATAAATATCTTTTCTTACAATCAGAATACCTAATAGACGTGATCTCTCCCCCTTAAGTAGGCTCTTTCAAGAGAAGTTGGTTGGAACAAAACAATCCGTTTCTCTCTCTAATGGTGATTTGGTTTAGATGACCGAAAAATATATAAAAATTGAAAGTTGTCCTTGTAGAACTTTTCTCCATCTGTTTATAATTATATTTTTAACCCTCTCACGGCATTGATTAGCCGTAAAGCAATATTAAAACACGACTCGACTCCTTAAAACTAGCCAGTGATTGCTCTACAACTAGGACAAGATTATATTTAATTGTTTGAGCAGATATAGGTGCGACTCAGCGATATATTATACGCAATCGTAGAGTCTCATTATGTAGAGTCTGCTGTTGTTTGCGCCCGACCGAAAACACATAATTAACAATTTCTCTTCTAGAGTGCGCATGTTTGTTAGAGAGCTGTCCCTCACACTCCCGATTCTAGCTCAGAGTTTACTAGAGTATCGGTTCCAATTTGTGCTTCTGATCGCGAGATACTCCAGTATATTTTCACAGCTCTTGAAAAATCACTATCCTTTTATATTATATCGTTAAACAAAAACGATTATCAATTTATGGCATTCTGAGTGCAAAATAACCAGCGCAAATTAATATTCGGCCACGAAAGAAAATATGAACACCTTGCGAGATTAGAGAACAAATTTCATATAGAGAGCCTCTCTCCTAATGCTGGATATTAAATCATTCAAATGGTAATAAAAATGACATGTGCGACTATAGTTATTTTCTAAGTGGGTTATATGTGCGAAGATAAGGAAATGATAATGTAGATGGTCATCGTTAAATTTCTATGTTCGATCTATCAATAGTTGGTCCTCATGTCTCTCAATATGATTTGTCTTTGATGAGATTGTATGGTTGTGATAATTTCGTTACAAAAAAACTGTGGTCTCATTATTATGAGTAAGTATGATATATTACGAAATAATATTACAAGATTTCGAGATTCTAAACTGTTCATGTACTATCTATTTTCTACCACGTGAGTTAAAAATACAAAAAGAGAACTTATACGCATGCAGATATATTCTAATGACTAATCGTAGCGCAATGCTTTTTTCTTCTTACAGAGTGGTAGTTCTTACAAAGCTATATTAGAATGAGATGAATATCCCTATATCAACAGTTTATGAAGCATTTATTTAACGATAAAATAAATTATATCAATTAGGAGAATTTGTTCTTATCTAAGAATCTCATTCCAACGTCTAACAAATTTCTCGTTCTGAAAGTGCAAAAAATTGATCTTTCAACTTTGTTTCCTCAAACCCATGAACCTAAAATAAAACAAGCAGAGCCCCGACCGGTAAAATATATATAAAATTTATATTAAACTCTTGCAATGTTTTTTGTACTGATTAACCTAAGTCTCGCCTGACTATTTGCTTGCTCAGCCTTATAATCATATCTCGTGTCGAGCTGCTGAATACTGCTCGCGATCTGAGAAAATTATCTAGCGATATTCTCGGCGAGGAGAGTGGTATAGCTGCGTCGATTGTCTCACAGCACACGCTAAGTACCCCCCCCCTAAAATAACGTCTTCTCATTCAATTGATACGCAAAAACTCGTACTTTATATTTTTCGAAAATATTACGATATAAATATTGCCAAGATTTAAGACGACCTTTTTATTATATATAACATTTCCGTATCGACTAGGAGAATAATTCAATACAACACGAATCTTTATTATTCGTTCACTGGCAAAAGACTAACTTTTCCGAAGGACGTTCAACTATTGACCAAGGACAATTTTTTTTCCGAACATCCTTTTTTGTATAAGGATATTATTATATTAAAGTACGATCTTGAGAAAAATTCTCATTCCCTATATGTGGTTTTCCATTATACTTCTAATACGACAAAAACGAACGGGTCTTCGTCGTTAAACTTTAAAAACAATAACGAAGCTCTCAACCTATCAACCCACTCGAAAAAGGATAAAATTGTGATCCCGTACGATTCAGAAACGACAAAGTATTGCGGATTTTACATATTTGGGAAATGTGATAATATTTTCTGTTACAAAAATTCAACAGTAACAATCGAAGGAGAACAAGAAGAGGACGAAAGCTGAACCTCATTCCGAGATTTCATTATTATAATATTTTTGTGTTTACTCGGCGTCCTTTCATTAGTTTTAGTGATATTCTCCGTTATATGGCCGCAGTTTGCGAGAAGAGGTACCTATAAACTTAATCAATACGCCCACATCGATCAGTCCAAAACTTCTCAGCTACTTTAAATTTTTTTATATAGATATAATTAATATATTTTTTAAAAGAAATCATACTATATCCGCTGGTTTTTTATTGCCTATTTTTTGATGGTTTCTTCAAATCACTTTTAAAAGCGTTTGTTTTCATCTTTTTTTTATTTCTAATCTCATACCGTTGATATAAATGGTGAGTAAAATGCTTAGTTAGCTAGCTACCGGGCCATATGATTAAGTAATATAGCAACCTTTTTCAATTTACTTCTTAGCATTTGTTTGCCTCCTTTATTTTCAATTTTGTTTCTTAGACATATGCGTAAATTGATAATAAAAACGGATATGTATATATATAACACTTTTTTATGCCAAAAAATTGTTTGTAGGCAAAATTAAAAATTCATTTATTTATCTATTTCCTATTATTTTTTTTTTAAATAAATAAATAATAATATTTATTTTTTTACGCACACCTATGAGTGACACGTAATATCGCGCTCTAAAATTTGCTGACATCGGCATTTAAATAGTATAAAAGAGGGAGAGAGCCATCGGTGTCATCAGTTATCGACAGTGTCAAAGCGAGTGCGGATACCTCCTCTTCAGTTCAAGACCGTGATTTTTCGTGCTGTTCCTTCGAGCGCTAGATGACGATATTTTCTTTGGAAACCACCGTTTTTTTCATTCTCGGTGAAGATAAGACCAATCGGAGAAGTCCCTTCCCTATTTATAATTTTATCAGGTGAGATGGTTTTAATTTATTTAAATATTATTTTCCCAAATATAAATTATATCATTTTACGAGTTGAGAAAACGAATTCTACTTTTTAAAAATAAATATTTGTTCAAAAGTATTTTTTATCGTTGTTATTAATCAATTGTTTGTAATAAATTTTAAGGAATTATCTTAAACTAAAATAGTCAAAACAAGAGAAGAAATTGTTTCACAAATATTATTTTTAGCCCATAAACTCTCAGTGAATTATATTTGTTTTTTCTTTTTTCTTAGATCCCTTTGGAAGTATTCGTTTGTGTCACAGTCACGTCGTATTTCTCCGCTATCAAGCCACTTATATGTTTCGAGAACGAGGTAACTGATTTTTTCTCGAACATTTATCAATATAATTTTTTTGAAATATATTAAACTCGTTTAATTTTTTACAATAAAGATAAAAATGTATAAATAATTTATTAAAAAACAACTTTCATTTCACAAAATAACATCATTTACCAAACGGCCACATATGATGGACGAAAAATGTATTGTTCAAGATTAACAGTAATAATATATACTATATATATATATATATATATATATATATATATATATAATTAATATATATATATATATAATATAATAAATATATATATGATATATATATATAATACTATAAGAATATATATATATAATAAATAATATATATATAGATAAATATAATATATATATATATATATATATATAAATATATATATATATATAATATATATATATATATATATATATATATATATATAAATATATATATATATAAATATATATAGAATATATAATTTATCATCAAATAATAATTTAGTAATTGCGATTTTTTTCCATCTTTTTTTCGTATGTCCTTGTCGTTTCTCGTAATTTGGCCACTAGCGCCCTTTACAAAGATTTTAGGAGTACAGGAGACTGAATAAATTGACGAAAATGAGATTAAAATGAAATCATTTTAATTTCATTCGCGATTTGTTAACAATTACTCGACTAATTATCTCTTTCATTCTTATATTTTTTAGATCCGAGGATCGTGCCACCGACGATGAACGAAGAAGAAATCAAATCGTCCTCAACGGAAACAACGATTCAAAAACTCGAATCTGGAAGTACTAATCACGCTCACAAAGAAACGAATCATCGCAGATGCACCAATAAACTTTTTGGCAAAATCCTCTCATTCGGGGTGAAACACAGGAGCGACCAACGTCGCGTAAGAAGATCGAGGAAAGCCGGTGCGAAATCGGTTTTTTACCGAGATTCCATACAAAGAAGCTCGCCTGGTGTCGGCGCAGAATTAAGCGAGCTATCGGATCCCAGTCTAAAAAAGCTCCATGACGTCTCGATACCACCACCCTCCATTCCGGACTTCGTCGAGAAAAAATTAGCCGAGATCTCGGATACGAAAGAATCGAAGTCTACTTCTCCACCGCCTTCGTATTGTGACGTCGTCAAAATTAAAGAAAAGGTGATCCACCCCGAAGACAAATCGAATGAAAGTGTCTCGGGTGCGGAAAAAATGGTGACGGATAAAGGTAGCGCTGAATCGATCTCACCGCCTCCTTTTCACGGAGCCTCAGACGATGGCGACGTGAAGAAATACAACCCTCAGCGTCCGCAATTTTTGGAGGAAGATTTAAGATCGGCGAGTCTTTTGGACTTAAGAGTGACTAATATAGAAAATTTGTTGAAAGAACTCATATACCTCGTTCGAACGAACGAGCGAGAATCTAAGAGTGAAAAAAAAATTCAAGAATTCGGCGGGCAAGCTCAAAATATCAACGCGCATTCCGCCACAGCCACCACTCTTAACGCCACAGTGACTGTCACTGGCAATGGCAACGCGACTGCCACTGCGAATTCATCATACCCCACAATCATTCCAATTTTAATCGAGCCTCGCACTACCCCTTCTAACGTCGAAAGAACTGGCCCTACCCCCTCCGAAGATGATTTATGGTCTGCCGCTTTAGGAAAACCCATAACAGAACAAAGCAGCGAATCACCACCCGGAAAAAGGAAAACGTCGTCGTTAGCCAATTTTTCCAAGAAGTATTTCACTAAACAAGTTCATTTTACTGGTAAATGAAAAATTTCCATCGACAAAAGCTGGAAAGTATATCCTTGAACAAATGATAAGAGCGACGCCGAAGGAAGCAACGGCAACGGCAGTAGCAGCGGCAGCAGTGGTAGCAGTAGCGACAGCGATAGCAGTAACGACAGCGGTAGCAGTAGCGATAGCGACAGTAGCAGCAACAGTGGCAGCAGTAGCAGCAGCAGCAGCAGCGACGAGGAAGAAACGAGCGTCGAGAGCAACAAGAGTAAGGAAAAAAAAAGTAAACCTAACAAAGAACGCAAATCCGAAGAGGCGAAGGTTGTGGAATCGTCGACCAATGACAACAACAAAGTTGAAGAAAGCAAATTTGATAACAGCAAAGATAAAAAAATCGCCGTTTCTTCACCATCGAATCTTTCCTCGTCACGTACATCTCGACTATCTTCGAAGAGCGAGTCGAACCCCCCCTCGATCTCCGAAAAAAATAACCCATCGAAAGAAAAGGAGTACTGTTCCTCTCGAGTCCCTATTGGAAATAGCGATGGCAAAAAGCGCTCATCGAGTATTAATTCTTCTTCGAGCCAAAAAGACAGAAGTTCGAGGCGGGCGCATTCCCTATCGGTCGAAAGAGAACCGTCCGGAAGTCGCGCTATCTATTACAGCGAGCCTCGCGACAACGCCTCTTCACTATCGACTTTCAAAATCCCGCGTTTGAGCGAAAGATCTTCCGATAAGTGCCCTAATCGTACTTTATACAAGAATATTAAGAGCAGCAGCGGCAGAGCTTCACCATACGCGATTCACACATTATTCAAAAAGCCTTCATCCGCGAAGAATGTCGGTGAAAGGTGCAGCAGTAACGGCGATCCTTACAGGGATAGAAGATCGCCGTGCGCAGTCCCTCCAGTGATCGAGAACCGATCCACGTATCATCGGCATCATAACAGCAACGATAATAAAAATGGCTATTGGAAATCGGGACATATAGACGAATCTTATAGGTATAATGGGTGGAGAAGAGAAATTGGTAGGGGATCGGATCGAAACCTTGACGAATACTCGGGTTACAGGACGTTCAGGGACGCCGAGGATGAATCAATTTATCGCCATCGCCGATATTCCCCCCAAAGAGGTTCGCCTCATGGCGGTGCAGAATTGATGTTGCCCACCTCAAGGGACCCCCCCGTCTCAGAAAATTATTACGGGGACGCTATTCCAAATTCTTTAGGAATTTGTCAATTTTATTCGTTTTACTATATATTTGAATTTTTTTAATTTTATATAAATATAATATTATATATATATATATATAATAATATATAATATATATATAATTATATATGAATATATATATAATAATATATATTATAATATATAATATATATTATATTTATATATATATAATATATATATATATATAATAATAAATTATAAAATATATAAATAATTAATATTAATATATTATATATTATTATAATATATCATATAATATTATAATATATAGATATAATTCTTAGTTCTAATTACTTATAATATAGGTAATAAGTTAGTTGATAAAAAAGAAATATATGATATAAATTAATATATATATATATATATATTTACTTGCATTTGTCGTTAGAGTATTTTTTATTTTGGAAATTTCCAAGATATTAGATTGTTTTTTTATTAAAATCATTTCCTTCGTGATTTTATTTAACCGCCCCTCTTCCAAAAGATAACGAGGGTCGATGTAACGCACTTTATTAGTCAGTTTTTTTATTTTATATATCTATTGGAAAAATAAAAATAATAAATGTTTTCTAAAAACAACCTTTATTTAATTCGTTTTTTAACACGGCCTCCAATAAAATTGACATTTTTTTAATTGGAATGCCTGTGGAGACAAACCATTCACTTACCTTTAATGCTTGATGATGTTTAAAAATAAAAGACAAAATTGGAAATACGCCTTAACAGCGATCCATAGACGAAAGAGTCCGCTTACGTCGGACTCTCTAAAAATGTTTTTTAAAGATGCATGTTTTTCCGAAGTATAAATTTTACCTTTGGTGTGTAAGTACCATCAAACATCCCAACACAATTAACCCATTCAGTGGGTGTTGTTATTCTGTAAATTCAAACTCGTTCCCACTTAAACCAGAATAACAGCAGCTCGATTTTCATCCCATCGGCGTAGCGGAGATAGAGAAAGGGAAAAGAGTAAGGGAATCCAAAAAAAACGCAATTTTTCTTTTCTTAAATCGCGCAATGAACCCGTCGTTGTTTACGAATCGAACAAAAAAGAGAACCCTTATGTTCATACAGAACAAAGGAATTGTCGCGGCTCAGCAAAACAAATAAACTTAATTTGC
The DNA here is from genome assembly GCA_015478945.1 of Trachelipus rathkii. Lineage (NCBI taxonomy): Eukaryota > Metazoa > Arthropoda > Malacostraca > Isopoda > Trachelipodidae > Trachelipus > Trachelipus rathkii. The sequence goes on along the minus strand of JABUQX010095932.1, from coordinate 10,067 downwards.
ACGTTAAACATTTTTTTTCCATGTAGTTGCAAAATCTTAAAATCGTTCAACCATATCCTCTCAGAAAACCCAGCCCCTAACTTTTGATTTATTTTCTAGGAGACTCATGTCGGCCAACTCAAACGATATTCGCCCGGTATATTTGACCCCGTCCAGAGGTTTATGGACTATTATGTATCTCCGAGAATCCTAAAAAAGGTTTTTGACTGTATTTCAATTTTACTAATTGATTCGTTTCTTCTATTGGTAATAGAAGTATTGCAGTAATAGAAGAATTTGGTTTGGCACGGAATTCGGTAAAATCCTGAACATTCGACAGGTCATCCGTGTCGGGTTTCAAATACTTCATAGAGTTTAGTATTATATCCATTTTCAGTTCTTTATTCTCATTTGTGAGACAAAAGCCTTGTCCACCATTCATGTTCATTACTGGTTCCACGAAGAATTGTTATTCATAGAACTTTATTTTTGACAAAGTTGAAAAATCTTTTTCTTCACGTTCAGTGTTGGACACGCAAATAATGGAAGAGGAGCTATGCGCTTCAATCTTCGAAGGAAACGTTTCACATTCTAGAGTTAAAATGATGATACCACCATATACGGTATTTGCTTCGATATCCATATCACTACAAATAAAATTTGTAAAGAAGGTGCGACGACAGTCTTTAAAAAAATATTACAATAAATCAATTTTAGGGTAGAGAGAAATAATAAATTTTCCGTCAAACGTATTTTTATTTTATTTACTTTTCTTTTATTTCGCTAATTTGATATGCTTCGTCGCGAGTTTCGCTTAGAATGTCAAAACAATCCTCAAAAATTAGAATTGCAGCATTTTCGGTCACTTACGTTTCTTCGCGCGAAACGTCTTCGAGCCCCGATCGTCGAACCATCGATACGCCTTTGAAGTTTTCTGAATTTTCTTTGTCTTTTTTATATCTGTTACGTCCTGGGGGACTTTAAGGAAAGTAAATATATATTACGCTGATAAATTAAATTTAACAACTGAAATGTAAATTCTCTAATTTCTATGTTCCTTATCGATCCCGTTTTCCTTTTTTTCGTCCAAAAACTATGTAAATATGGCACACTTCTCATCGCTGATGCTTACCCGAGCTTCGAAAGATAGTATATTTTGGTTTGTTATTGTGACTTTTTAGATCTTGTAGATTTCGTATTTGTAAACGCGTTTCAAAGATAAGACGATTAGAAAAAAATATTATATTTCTCTTTTTAGATATATATATCAGTTATTCATATGTAATTTCATATATTAAAAAAATCAGATAGATAACTTTCAGAGTGACCTTTATTCACATGTAATTTATATATTAAAAAATATCAGAAATAAATAATGATATATATAATATATATATTATATATACTATATTAATAAACTATATATATGTCGATATCATTGGAAACTTATATAAAAATAAATTTGAAGATAACAGAGAATATTCCGGAAAAAAATTTATATAGTAAAGACATTGATATAATAGTTTGTACGAACAAATTCGCTAATATTTTATAAAATTATCAACCGATGATCTTCACTAAAAGAACCAACAAATAATACGTTCAGCGATAGTTTGTTCGTAAAAAAATTAACGTTTGTTCGTTTTATGTCATTTTTCCTTTGCTCGATAAACGGTATTACATAATATCGAAGCCATCAAAGGAGCTCGACCTCTCCGATTTATTTATTCTCTTTCGAGGGTCGGGCTCAAGTCCATGGAAAGTGATGAGAATACAAAAAGGACCCCACACCGAGATGATTTATTTAATTGCACATATTAGCACTTTAAATGAAAAATGGAAATTAATAACATATTGAAAATACACAAAAAATCTTTACAAAATTAACACCACAAGATTAAAACCAACGTAATCTCCCTAGGCGTGCACCCTCGCGCGTTAGTTTTCTTACGCGCTAAGCTTGTTTGATTCTCCCAACGGACGCGCGACTGTTTATTTCAGTCCCGCAGCCTGACACGCCATTAGCGTCAATGAAGGACTACAAATGTGAAAATTGTTTTTTTTTGGATGCAGAAGCTCGTGTTTCCGTTCGTGTTGCCTTACATAAAACCTTTATTTAAAAAGGTTATCTCATATAATATATATTTTATATATCGAATATATGTGAGTGGTATGAGTAATAGCTAAATAAATGACAATATAATATATGATGATGAACTTGTTTAATACAATAGGTATATATATGATATATCGTTTTTTATTATATATAAGTATGTAGTATACAGGAGGTGTCTTTATTTTATATATTTTACCTTATTACTAAATATTTTAGTGATACTTATCGGTGATATATAGGTGAATATATATATATAATTATAGGTATATATCTTTGCCTCTGGTGGAATTTAACTCCAAATTGATGATATGGCAAGGGCTCTCATTTCGGGGTTTATATATATATATATATATTACTTATATATAGTTATATTTATTTATTATTATATAATAAATAAATATAAAGTGTATATAATACTCCTACTATCTGCGATAGAAGGCTATTTCATATGTATATATACCGATAGTAGTATTATATATATATATAATTGTCTATACTGGTACATATATACATATGTATATAAAATTTTAGGTTAAAAAATTACCATATTTATGTTAAAATATATAAAATATAATAAATATAAATATAAATACTCATTATATTATTCAACACGGAATATATATAATATGATATATACCAGGTGAGTCTCTTATATATATATATATTAGTTCACTCTAAAGACATTAATTTATATATATATATATATATATTGTTATTTATACTAAAATATAATAGTTTGCTCTTACAATATGAATATTAGTATATTATACTCATATATATATATAATATATAGGTATAAATATTATAGTTATATATTCCCATATAATATTGTAGCTATAGTATCTCACGTGAATTTTATTGCACTTAATAAAGGCTTCGTGTATATTATAGCATATAGTATTTATATATATAAAGTATTTATTTTTCAATACTCGTAGGTATATATATATATAATATATATATATTAGTATATATAAGCTATAGTAGCGTGAGTTATATAAAATATTAACTTAAATATAGGCTTTTCGGCTGGAACCGATCATAGTTATTTTATACTTATATATATACAGGTTTACGTAAGTGAAATGAGTCTCGCTCTGTTATTATATATATATATACTATATATATGTATAGATAATCATATTCTCTGTATATATACGTATAAATTTTACTACCGTGATCTTATTATTTGGGTACCCCTACTCAATTTCGTTATATAGTGAGTGAGATATTTCAATACTATAGTATAATAATAGATATTATTTCATCCAATTTTTTCGGGAGTATAACGGAATTTTAAGTAGGGGCTCTATATCACTATTGGTGTGAGTGAGATAATTTATATTATATTAATATATTAATATTTATTATTATACCAAATATATATTTATTTTAATAGTATAATTTATTCTCCCAGAAGATATTATACCCAGTGGTTGACTCCTAGGAGCGAAAATCCCCTAATTCCCTCGTTTTATTCGTATAATCGTATTTTATTAAGTTTTCGCGTAAAGTAGCATTAAAAATTTGTGTGAATCAGGAGAAGAGATCAAGCCTAACCCTCAACCTTACCATAACCTAACCTAACCTAACCTAACACCTCACCTAACATAGCCTGAACCTAAACCGAACCTAACCATAACCTAACCAAACAACCTAAGTAGAATTTAATATGATTTGTTTACACCAATAGTTAAGCGTGATCTTTTCCGTTATGACAATTATAGTTTAAAAGTTAGTATATATATTATACTATATATATATATATATATATATATATTATATATATATATATATATATACGATAATTATTATTATATAGTCTATATTGTATTATAGATATTATTAGTCACTAGTATATCAGCTTTATATAATACTACGAGGATATAGTATATATATATATAATATATATATTAGGAGTAGTAAATACTAGTTGTATAATATATATATATATCGTATAAAGTACAGTATCTCTCTATAGTATATAATTGAGTCATAATACCGATTATACTTATTTAGGTACGTCGTTTAACAAATATTTTTATATATTCTAGTTAGATATATTATAATTATTTATAACTATAGTGATTAGGTGTAAAAATCCGAGTTGCATATATATATACGTATGATTTTTCGTATATAGTAGTGTGTTTTTTCTGGGATGAGCCTTTAATGTATATTATATTTTTACTATCTATTCTCATAGAAATTTATTTAGATAAATTTATATTTTATATCTAATAATCATCTATAATACGCTAAATATAGTAATTAATATATTGCTCTATATATTAGTACTATTATATCGGTAACATATAATATATATATATCTATATTGGTTTCTCCTTCCTCACCTTTCGTTAAAGCAAACCTTGACCTGATTATAAAAGGTATATATAATTATTTGTATATATATTTATATATGAGTTATATATAGTGATCTGTTATCTATCTTTCTTTCGTTTTAATAAGCTTAAAAATACATTTTGTAGTTAGGGAAAAAAACTATAATAAAAATATATAACTTCAGTGATGATGTATGGCTAAAGTTTCTTTTACATGGACAATATATATATAAATTATAATTGTATGTAGTATATATAGTATAAATCTCTCATTAAATAGAACTCACGGATATATTACTCCAGCCCGTTATCTCTATAGTAGATTGTATAATAGTAGATAGGAAGAATAGCTTATATAAGTATGATATGAATGAGAGAGTGATTGATGAATTATTCATACCTACCGTATATACCTATGAGTAAAAACGTATTCTATTTGGAAGAGAGAGTAAAAGGAGAAGTTTTAATATATGATTAAAATATATATATTATAGTATCTAGTGAGCTCTAATATATATCCTATAGGCTCCACTCATCGATAACGATCTCTTGTCTTTGCCATTTGCCTCCTGTCGACACTCTATTTTTTTCGATTTCTTCATACAGTAATATATATACGAATTGCTGTAATTATATCATTCCCTATTATATATATATATATATATAATATATATATATACTTTATGGTATACTACTATACTAATATTATATATATATATATATTGCTTCCCATAATATATATATCCCTATATTATTATCTTATATCTCATGCTTTTACTATCTTTCTCATACTGGGTACTCCTCTGTATTAGATATATAATTTAAAACGGATATATATCATATATATATATCACGTATATCGCTAATACTAGCTACTCGATATTATATAGGGTAAGCTATAGATATTATCTGTCTCATTAGTTATATAGAATATAACGCTATACTTTTGATATAATATCTGTATCTTGTGTAATAACTTTAAAGAAGGTTCAAGAACTTCAGTGAATAGAGTATTTTCGGATGAAGAATCGCATGCTTGAATAACAGCGTGATGTAATGTACTCTTCATCTGAAAATGTATAATATAATATTTTATATTATTATATTATATATATTTTATCGTAATAATATATTATTTATCATTCTCGTACTATCACTAATTATATACTTTAGATATTTTAAACAGTGTATTTATGTAAACCTGAACATTTCTTTCATACTTATATTTTAATTGTAGGGTTATTTCATACTATCGGTAGTAGGGTGATATATATATATTAAGGTTTTATATTACCTTCTTATATATAGAGTAGTAAATAATATAAATAGCTCCTCACTCACTCATACGCAAGTATATATATATAATAGACACTATTTTACTATTTACATAGTCCTTACTATATATAGGTGAGTATATATATATAAATTATTATTGTACGCATACCTCACTGAATATATAGGAGTATTAATAATATAAATAACCGCTATATAGTAATATAATATATATATATGTATATAAATACATTATATATATATATATAGATATAGATATATATTATATATATATATATATATAAATATATATATATATATAATATATATATATATATAGTTTATATATATATATATATATCAGTTATATATATTTATATATATACAATATATAATATATATATATATATATGATAGGCTAAGTGAGTCACATATAATTTATATCCTTATTTCTATAGGATATAAGAAACTTTAGCTATATTACTGTTATTACTTAAACTTTTCTATATTATTATATTATCTACTACTATAGCTTATTATTTCTGTGAGGTGAGTATTTTTTTATTCTATATACACACATAGTATATCATATATACGTATGTTCATTGGGATGAGTAATACTTAAATACTATATATAAGATAATAATTTTATATATTATCTATTTACACGTATCACGAAAGGCTCTCTGTTCTCCACGTCCCTTTTCTTTTCCTCATGTTATTTATTATATACGTATCATAGTTATTTTATATTATCGTATATATATATATAGATATAATATCATCATCATTTTCGATTTTTAATATTAGCTATACCTCGGTAAAAAATGAGAATAAAAAATAATATATAATAACTCACTCTTATTGTATCTATTTATATATATATAATAAATATTATATATATATATATATACCTACTGAATATTAGGTAAGTACGTACTTATATTATATATATATATAATATAAAGTTTTATATATCATGGCCTCGTCTTCGGCTACTATAATAGCTAAGATCGCTCTAATGTATCCAGTAATTTATACTAGCTCAGGGAGCTATATCATATATATATATACGCTTTACTAATATAGAGTATTACGTACACCGTTTATACTCTGAGTGTGATATTATACGTGTATATATATAGTATATATATAATAAACTACTTATTTTCCTGATATGGAGGATCGCTGGACTCTGGGCGCGAGGGAGACATCGATGAGGAGTCTGTATAATATTAGGATACTAATAGATAAGCTTCTATTTACTCTCTATTCACAAATGTAGAGCTCTCGATAACGGTAATAGAATAGGTGATTTCTTACCCACCTCGTGAGTTATAATACTCTTGATTACTATTATATTATTATTATTTAATTACCGGTATATATATACTAGTTTCTCAATATATATCAATATGATATTATTATACAATATATAAATATATTTTTTTATATATATTTAATATATTTAATAAGTTATTTTAATAATAATCCTATATATTATTATAAATAATAATAATATTAATAATATATAATATATTTATATATATATATATTACTGTATATAATTATTATGTCATATTATATCTACAGCAAAGAAAGCTATTAAAATCACTGCTCTTCTTTTCTCTCTCTCTCTCTCTCTCATCTCTTCTCTCTTCTCACTCTCCTCACTCTCCTCACATCCATCTCTCTTTCTCACACTCCATCTCTTTCTCACTCTCTCTCTCTCTCTTCTCTCTCTTCTACTCTCTGCTTAAATATAGAAAACACCCGAAACTGAACAAGCAATCGAGTATAATTAGTATATGAATATATTATTATTATATAAATATTTATTATACAATGCTAAATAAAATATATTTATATACAAGAATATATAACTATATAATATTATATATACTATAAATAGTAATAATTAATTAATATATATACTGTATAAGTAAATATATTATATAAAATATATTTAATATAAAGTTATTATATATTAAACTTATTCACTATTACCTACCTCTCAGTGAGGTGAGTAATGTATACGGTGATATATAGTATATAGTAGAGTTTGTATTTAAAGACGTCATTTTTTAAAAATACAAGAAAATGGATTTTATTTCAGTCTCACATATCAGAACCCCTCTCTCTAGTGATATAGGTGATATCTCGTATATATATGGAGAGAAACTTTTGAAGTTCTTGCGATAGTACATGAGAGTATATTAATCTTTGATGCATTAATATTATTTATTAAAATGTTATATTGCTTGATTCTTGCAGTCCTGCATTAAATATAGAATATATATAATAATATTTATTGTAGTATTGAATCAGTAATATTACACTCAATCTTTAAAAGAAAGATTATATAAGTATATGAAATATATGGATATTACTATGTAATTTTTTTATTTATGTATGATGAATATAAAATGTATATATATAAATTTATTAATAAGTAGTTTTTATATTTATATATTATAAATAGTAATTAGGTATATATTATATATATAGATAATTGAGTGATATTATGATGATTAGCTAATATAGTTATTAATATATATAAATATAATATTCATTAATGTTTTACTATAGTGTTTTTATATATTTTATAGTAATATTTAATTAAATGAATAAATACAGCTACCTTACATTATTATTATTAGTTTTATAATAATATATTATTAATAAGGAATGTTATATCAGGTTATAGATAAATAAATATATATATTCCATTTCGCTTCCAACTATATTATATATATACTAATGAGAAAAAATATATATTTTTAAATTGTTGTCTATGCATTATGATATTTATATATGTAGAAGTATATTGAAATATTTTATTGTTTACTTTCATGAAAAATAGAAATATGTTATATATTATATAATATATAAACTTTATGTCATCACATAATATTATATTTATATATTCGTCTACTCTTATTAATATATTTTACTATATCACTAGTAACCCTATCTTTCTATCTATCCTTGTACCAACTCCTTTATTTATATCGGTTATACTGAATACTCGCTAAGTAGTAGATGTTTATTACCGTCTCATTAAAGAGTCTAGCAGAACTTGAAATCCCTCGCGGGAAAATTCCTACTACAGTTACCACCGAGCTTATTTCTATTTTAGTAGATATAAATGTAACATCTTATAATATATATATTATAAACCGTATATATATATGATATACACGTATAGATACGGTACCAAGCTATAGGTTTTAAAGTTAGGTGAGCTGAGTGATATAAGTAACCTAATTCTGATAGTATATACCATCCAGCTATAAATAATTTATATTGTATCACTACGTCTTATTATTATATTGTATATTAATAATACTAAGATTATTTATAGGTATACTAATTAAAACTTGACTGCTTACCTTACTAACTTCATCTACCTTGAGCGGTATTAAAACAAATTAATATATAAAATTAAACACCTAGTCCGTACTAATTCAATTCACACACCGCCTACTTATATTATCTATCTTTATGCTCACTAATAGTAGGAACTATTTATAATGGAATGGGCTAGTAGTAAAACACATAAAATACTATATATTTATCACAATTCTCATATGCATTCTGAAGCACTATATCATTTTTATGCGTATATTACTCACTTGTTTAATTATCTTTTGACTCTCGACGATAGATAAAAATGGTATCACAACGTGAGTCAGAGTACTATATACTAGTAGTGTTAGTGCTATATATAAGAGCTACTCCAGACTTATAGATATATATAGAGCTCACCCGTAAATAGTAGTAATGTATTACCAGGTCAGATATATATTATATATTATAATCATATATATTTGTCATCCTGCGAGGCCTACTTTTTTTTGTTTTTTGACCTTTTATTATCTTATAAATTCAATAAAGCGAAAAATCTTTATTCAGTAAGCCAGCCTTATCAGAAGGCAAAGCTTCACTCATCTATTACAATTGCTTTTTTTGACCACTAGTAAAATTACCGTTATAGTGCTCCAGTTCAAGCGGTATGTACCTCGCCGGCCTCCGTCTCGTAATCGGTAACACTTATCCCCTACCCCGCCTTGATTGTTTCACCCAGCCCACTATTGAAATATAATTACTATTCTTATATTACGCTTATGAATCCTAAATTATATCCTATTGTATACCTATATTATTAACTAAAACACTAACTTTGAACTACCATCTCAGTCGTATCATATTTAATCTACGGCTAGTAATTATAGCAAATAATAATACATATAAGACTATATAAGTATTAGTAACGTTTCACCGCGTCTGAACCCTCCAATTATATACTTTCTCCTTCGATTATCTCTTTCATATATTAATAATATTATAATATA
>JABUQX010095931.1:45000-47500 GCA_015478945.1 Trachelipus rathkii | reverse complement strand
TCTGAAATCGATATTTTAAAATTTCCCTGCCACACACAAGCAGTTGAACGCTGTGTAAAATTAGTCACAGAGGCATCAGCAGCAGTGTGTAGTAGCGAAGCAAGAGATGGATTCATAAGATCGCGAATCGCGTCAAGAATAGCCATACCGACATTTGAAACAAAAAGACAATATACGACAGTTTTGGAAGACAAATAATGTAAGAAGCTACGTATAAAGGGTGGGTGGGTGGTGGAACTCGATATGCAGCTACCTCCTCGTGTGGGGTTCTGGGTTGTTTTCGTAAAGAAAGCAAGCTAAGATCTGCATGAACGGCATGGAACGACTAACAAATGCTATTATTTTGTAATGATAAAATAATTATTCCCTGCTATATTGGCAGCCACAGATGAAGACCTAGATAACTGAAATTTGATAAGGTAATAAAGACCAGTAAAAGAAACGTTCCACAATAGGGTTAAAAATTAAGTGAAATTTTTTGTGTTATCACCCATTTTCACTCATCTTAATATAAAATATAATATATATATATTATATATTATATATATATATTATAAATATATACTATATTATATATATATATATATTATATATATAATATATTATATATATAATATTATACTATATATATATATATATATATATATATATAATATATATAGTATATACTAATATATAATATTATATTTATATATATATATATATATATATATATATATATATATATATTATATATATATATATATATATATATAATAATATAATATATATAAATATATATATATATATATATATATATATATTATATATATATATATAATATATATATATATATATTATATAATATATATATATATACAGTTGTCAAAACCAACCAGTTTCTCACGGGCAGTAGCCCTATTCAGGGAGGGGTTGTTGCACACAAAAATTTCATCCGAATAACGCAAATTACGCAGATGAGCACAGACGCAGGCTTTGAAAGTGTAAGGAGGAATTAATAAAAATTCAGCAGGAGAAACACAGAAAGATCGAAGAGAAGTTCCAATGAAAGGCACAAGGTGGCAGGAAAGAAGGATAGGCACCAAAGGCAGCCTGAGACTAGCTCCATGGAAGTTACCAGATAAGTCTAACAGAAAACTGCGTGTGCAAGAAACAGGCAACCCCTTCGTGCAACGAGGGCGTCGTAAAAGGTGGTGGTTACGTGGAGTGGGTAACGTTCCCCTCGAACCCTGCTTTGCGGTAGCCAGTTATCGATAAAAGAGATAAAGTACCAACATCGCGTCGCAAAGATAGAGGGGTCAAGTGAACTGGAAAGTTACAGAAAACAGTGTATTATAAGCCTGTTGCCTATGACTTGACCCCGTGGTCCAAAAAGACCGTTGAAAGCGACTCAAGAGCCCCCCCAGATATGAGAAAGCAATAACTCATACAAGGGCGGATGACGACCCTTGGTATAAGCTGGAAGTAACTAAGAAGAGGAAAAATAGTCTCGCAATCTGAACAGAATCTCCAGTTTCTTTGAGGCCGCCCTAGCAACCGTTGTTGATGTTAGTATATCCAAAGGACGATTCTTTTGTTTAAGGCGCATGATGTTTCATATTCTGTCCACAGAAGAGATGAGAAGAAACCGTCGAAAATGAATAGGAAGTTAGATGGTGGTTTCGTCAGGATGAGTGTGTGTGTATTGATTTGACGGAACACCGTATTTCTGAGTTGAGAAATTGAAAATTATACAGGTTGATGCAACGTACCAAAATCGGAAATTCTAGCGAGATAGCGAGAAATAGATGTGCATCGGAGCATTAATGACACCGAGGCAATTCTAGAACAGCTAAAAGAGGGAACAGGAGAATTGAGAGATGAGGTTGAAGCAAACGAAGAGACGAGTCACGGCTATACAGAGGTGGGATAACGAGTTAGAATGGGCAGTGAATGAAGAATCATTATGTATATAATATAAGGGAGAGGAAAGGTAGGGAGATAAGCACAGGAAACGCGCTGAAGGGAGACGAGCGGAGCGAGAGCGAGAGGAGGAGAGAGAAGGAAGTCGCGCGCGACTCAAGCCACAGCAGAGTATTGAGGCGATTTGAATATGAAAGCTATAGAACTGAGAGTACAGCAAACCGGAGGAAGGAGGAAACCCAAAGGAGGGGAGCTTTGGAGAGTGTGTCGCGTGCCATAGCAGCGGTTCTAGATAAACCTAGTCATTGGGAGAGTTGTCAAGACGCGCATCTGAGTAGCGCGAGAGTCGAGCGCCCGTAGCGGTATGCGCGAGAGTAGAGCGCTAAACATTAAATTATGGGAGGGCACGGATCTTAAGCTATGTCACGATTTTATCAGTGTAGACCTATAGAAATCGTCGACGAGAGAGCGCGCGATAACTGGCAAACGAAAGCGCAAGGAGACTGAGATTCCAGATTGGTCTAAAGAAGTGAGAGTTAAGAAAGGGGTTTTCTATAAATGTTGATAAATTACAGGTGAGAGCTATAGGGCGATAGTT
>JABUQX010095931.1:25000-40000 GCA_015478945.1 Trachelipus rathkii | reverse complement strand
GAGAATTGGGAACTCAGGTGGGACGTTTGGGATTGGAACTTAGGGATCGTCCCCAAAGAGGGATCTCTACTTTCGGGATTGGAACTTAGGGATTGTCCCAAAAAGGGATCTTGACTTGGGATTTTGGGGACTTCAAGGAAGTCTTGAGAAATGCTTTTATATTTTATGGGTCGTTAAAACATAAAATTGTGTTGGAAAAGACAGTTTAAGATATATATTTGTAAATAAATGCTGCAAGTTTTAGTAAAACCAGTGCATCATGGAAATTAGAATCATGGGAGACTAAACATTAGATGAATTGTTATGCCGAATTAGCAAAACTATTCGTTTAATATTTTAATTGAGTAATATCTATATTTTTACGAGATAGTCCTCTCTCCTGGAAATTGAGCCAGGATAAGTTTCTTATCTTTTTTACTGCATACAATTCATCTCAATTCAAGGACCAGGATGTAATATTTAATTGTTTAAACTTAATTCAAGGACCAGGATATAATATTTAATTATTTAAACTTAAGGATAGGTGAAGCTAAAGCTAATTTTAAAATTGGTCTCTTTTGAATTTAAATTTAACTTGAATGCAAAGTCTAATAAAACAATATTTGATACAAATTGTAATTAAGATTTTATTGTTTTTGAAAGGAATGAATTTAAAGGAATATCCCTTTAAATAAATTTAATTTCTAAATTGATAATGGGTGGATGTTAAGCATCCTTATTAGATCTGAGGTTACAATTATTTATTTGAATTTGTAAGTCTCTAGGATCATTTCCATGAGTGTTAGTAAAAAAGTTTTTTACGTCACAATATACGATTGACAAATTTATACAAAAGTTACGTTTGTAAGACATACAAAGGTAGTAAGAAAATTAATTAAAGCATTAGTAGATCGTATAATAAAAAAATATGTTTGTAAAACATACACAATTAGTAATAAAATTTGGTAGCAATTAGTGAAAGCATTAGTATTGTAAAACATACACAATTAGTAAGAAAATTTGATGAAAAGATTAATAAGCAATGTTTGTAATTTGTAGATGTAATGGGTAAATGTAAGGGTAAATATTTAATGGAACATTTCTTGTAATGTTTATTGGTCTGTTGGTTATGTTAGGTCGCCGTAAAAAAGTTTAGTTATTATAAATTAATTTGAATCGTTTTAACGCTTTATGAAAATATTCTAGTTTTTAATTGGGTCTTGACAACTTCCATTTATTATCTCAATGAAGGCAACTTTTCACTATATCAATTTATTAATAATGGGTCTTTAATAATTATAAAATTATAAAATTATATTTTTCCTGGTTTAATTAAAAGTAAGTTAGAAATTATAAATTTTAATATTATTTATTTAAAACTTAGTTAAAATTATATTTATTTAAAATATTTAAAATATTTCTGATTATTTAAATTCTAAAATTAATGTAAAATTAATTTTATTAACATATTTAAAAATCAATTTCCTATTATTAAATTTAAAATTAAATTTAAAATTAAATTCTTATTAATGTTCATGTTCATTAATACTTTTTATGTTTTCAAAAGTAAAAATGACTTAAACTATTATCTGGGTACTGAACGTCTTTTAAAACTTTAATTAAAAATTTGTAAGATAAATAATAAGTAAAAAATTAAATTCCAAAACGAACATTTAAGTATAACTCAAGGGAAAAATTAAGACAAAATTATGAAAATTAAAAAGATTAAAAATAAATTCGGATTATATAGACTATGGTAACTCTAAAATTAATATTAAGGGTTATATGGCTTAAAATAATTCTTGGTTAAATAACGAGTTTTTAAGTCGTAACGCTTAATGACTAACTTGATAAAATTCTGAATGTATTTATTTTTATTATTTAATAAAACAAAATTAATGATTAATTTTCGTTTTTTTATAGATTTTTCTTTCTAAAAAAAAGTATTAATAAAAAAAATTATAAATACGTAAAATAAAATTTCAAAATTTTTCGATTTTTTTTATGATTTTTTGTTTAAAAAGAATAACGGACCCCTGGGGGCAAAAAAAAATTCCGAATTGTAAACGAACATACTAATAATAAAAATATGTACATCAATATGCAAAAATAATACAAGTATGTGTAAAAAAATGTGTAAAATATTTGTGTTTTTTAAGGTACTGTAATAGAAAAACTTAAACCTAAAGGTTATAAAAACAAATTATTCCAAAATTAAAAGTATTTATTTAAAAATATACGAAAAAGGTTTCAAATTTGAAGTAAATGGTAGAGCCTTTTCGCTCTTCTAGTCATTTCTAATGGCAAAACAACTGGGGGTCTTTGTAATTCCTCTGTTGTTTCTTCAGTACTTGTTGGTAAGGACAGAAGAGATTCATGATCTCTCTGTCTTGTTTGACTTCTTGTAACTCTTGGTTTCACATCCCTTGGACCTCTGAATTGCTGGTGAGGTCTATACGAAGGATCTCCGTTCTATTTATCTCTTAAATCTTCAGACGATGAAATTTAGATGTTATAATCATCCTTCAGAAGTATTTCAAATGAAATTGGCAAACCAGTAGAAGGTTGATCACTCCCTCTGCAAGTTGTAGTCAAAATTCTTCTTAATCCTTCTGTCTGATAGGTGACAGAGATTGAATGTTCCCCTTTTTCAATGAAAAGAGCACTAGAATCTATTTTACAAAATTACTTAAATCTATGGGATTCTGTCATAATATTTAACTAACTAAAATCCATTTATAAATCTATTTTTATTCTAAATAAGTTTAATGGAATGGAAGGATTTGAAGAGAAATATTCGTATTTATTTCTTAATTATCTTCATTAAGCACCAACCAGGATTCCATTATATTCCCTAATACTAAATAGAAAATATTCAGTTTCCATAGTAATTAATAATTTCATTTTTTGAAATTATTTTAACTTTTAAATTTTTATTTTCTGTTTGTTTCATCTTATGTTCACATGTTTAATTTCTACATGTTCTATGTTCATGGTCATTTTTAATTTAATTCTTTTATTATAAATTTAATAATATTAATATTTTAAATTAATATTTATTATTTTGTTCTGAAATTAACTATTTTTAAAGAACTAATACATAAAGTAGTCTTTAATATAAGTTTTCTATTTACAACAAAACTATTTGTTTCCTATTTCCTGTAAGAAGACACCTTTATTTTCTAGAAAGTTTGGTGGAAATTATTGATATTTATGGAGAATTTCAATATCCAGGTCTTCAGTTCTTTAATGTCTCAATTTACCAATTCTTCAAATCTCAAATTCTCCAATTTTCCAAACTGATAAGTTAAATTTTCTAAATTTTAAGTTTTAAAATCTTCAATACCTCAGTTTATCAATTCTTATATATACAATTTTTACAATTTTGATGTAGATTTTATGTTTATTTTGGTTAAATACCAAATAATTTTGTACAGTTTTGGCTTTCATTTTATTATGAAGCCAGGATTGAATATATTTCAAATATTCAGTGTTGAAATGCAAATGTTTCAATGTGTATTTGTAATCTGGGAATATTTGTTCATCCTGATTTATTTCTGTTTTCAAAATCTACTGATTAATGAATAAGTTTTAATGTTTTAACTTTTCATTTGTTAACTATTTTCTGTAAAATAAAATGGTATTGTTGGCTTATTTTCTTATAGCCTAATCATTATCATTTTAAATTTTAATGAATGAGAAGACAACAGTTAGACACTTTTTCATAGTATCTTATTTCTTTACTGCTTCTTAACATTCTTTAACATTCTAGAAACAAAATTGAAGTTTTCATGTTCTGTTTGAGATTATCTTAATCAAGTTGTACTAGGGTGATCTAGTTGTTGTTTCTGTAGAGTAAATCTTAAGTTTGGTAACATAGTATTGGTCATATGTTAATTTTTGTTCTTTTCATGTGTTTTCTGTAATGTTTTCTTTAATATTTTTACTATGAAATATATATATTTTCTGTTATATATTTCTACTAGTTTTCTGTAAATATGTATTGTTTTCCACCATATACATATAAAAATATATATCTAGTATCACAAATATATATAAATGTATAAAAATAGTTTTTTAATGTGTTTTCTGTAATGAAATATGAACTATAACTATATATATTATATTTATATTTTCTACTAAATAAAATATAGTTTTCTAAAATATATTTTTAATAATTTTTCTGTAATATTGAATATTGAAGTTCTATTTTCTTTTCTTGGTCTTCTAACGGTTCTTTTGAGAACAGTTTTCATTAATAGTTCTTTAAATGTTCCTAATGAAGAAGGCATTCCACGGCAAAATTAAAACTTTTTTGTTATATTTTATTTTCCATTTTTCAACTAAATTATTGAAGGTTTGATGGTTTATTTTATGATCTTTATTCAATGAATAAACTTCGCTATTATTCTCCTTTTTCCTAGGTAGATATTTTGTAATTTGGGGTAATTTTATGCCTTTAGTTTTTTTTCCTTTATGGCCTAATTTTTTTTAAAAAATGTGGAGAAAATGGAATACCCGATGTTTCTTAACCACAATCTTTTGACTAATTTCTGCGTTAGGTTTTGGAGAACCACAAATTTGGGCTAAGTCAGTATTTCTATTCCTTCCTTCAATAAATAATTAGTAAATTGTTTTTATTTCCTTTTTCAATTTTTATTCAAATCTATTTTGAAAAGTCTTAAATAACCACGTAGAGTCTTGCAAAGAGGCTTATCTTTACCTAGATGAAAGATTGTAAGAGGATGAACATGTCTAAGGGGAGGATCCAATATTTGGCTGGGGCTGGTCCTCATTTTCACCCCCACTAAAAATGGACATAAAATTCGGAATTTTCAGCCTAATTTTGACTATATTAACTAAAAAATGTAGCTTTTTGCCCGTCTAAAACGTTGTTTTCGTGGTGTTTTCTGTTGGACTGTATCATTCTTTCAAGAATTTTCAATTTTAAAATCCATGTTTTTGACAATTTTCATATCAACTTTTCAGAATTTTTTAGAAAATGACTTCAAACTTGAATATGCTTTGATGGGTTCATTACCTACAATACTTACATAGAACATTTTCGATTTTTTTCCTTTAAGAGCAGCAAATATGTCTATTTTTCCAAACCATTTTTTTTCTTAGACTGAAAAAGCGAAAAGAATCATTATATTTTTTTTCTACGAATTCGCTGAACATCAAATTTTCAGGCTTTTTTTGTCCAGCAGGTCATTTTTAAGTTCACTTAAAATAATTTTTAAAATGTATACTCAAAGAAAAATTTCTGAAAAATTTTCAAACCTTGTTTTTTGAATAGTCAATCCAAATTCCAATCCAAACGTATTGCAATATTACAATGAAATTTTAAAGTAAAAAGTAAAAAATCTTCCCCGATTGTACAAGCCCTGAAAGTTTGATGTTGATCGGAATGAGTCGAAGAGAAAAATCAATTGTTTCACTTTTCAAATTCAAAAAAAAATGGCGTTTGGAAATTGGACAACGCTGAGCATAGAACTTAAAAAATTGAAAATGTTCTATTAATTATTGTAGGTAATGGCCAATCTATGCATATTTCAAGTTTTAAGTGCATTTCCCAAAAAAAATCTGAAAGTTGATATGAAAATTGTCAAAAATAATGGATTTTTGAAAATTTGAAATTCTGAAAGATTGACTGCAGTCAACAGAAAAAAACACGATAAAAACAACGTTTTAAGATGGCAAAAAAGCCTACATTTTGGTGTTATATTGTCACAATTTGAATTTCCGAATTTTATTGGTCCCATTTTTACGTGGGCTGAAAACTGGGATCAGCCCCAGCCAAAGATTGGATCCTGTCTAAATATTTTCTTTGCTTATTTTTTTTTAAGCAAAAAGAATAACTATCTTTGAGTCCTCATCACAGGTAGAAACCAAGCGGTTTTATTCCTTGTTTTAAATCTTTATTTTTTCATGTTGCTTAAGTGAATATTTTCTAAGAATTTTGCCGAGTATCGGTTGATTCCTTCTAATTTTTATTTAGAAATTCCTGATATATCTTTTAAATTCTGAATAATAAGGATATTCTGTCTTTTTTCCACAAATGAGTCTCGAATGATTCTGTTTTGTGTTCTTGTAACAGAATTATCAAAAGTTTTGTCTTCTTTTTTATCCAAATTTATCACAACTTTGACCTTTAAACTAACTTTCTGTGTTGGTATCTATAAACGAATCTGAACCTTTTTTCTGTTCTTTTATATCTACCCCTATCTTTTGTTGGGTGTTCACCTCTTAACCAGTGATAGGCATATTTGAGCTTTCTTTTACCCTTATGCAAATTGTCCAGGTCTGCTTGGGGGTAAATATCTGTTTCGGTATCTAGGGTCAATGGTTGATCAAACTTGTGCAATTGAAAACTTCCTATGAACCTGACGATTCTTCAAAACGTTTAACAAGAATGTAATTAATCAGAATTCTTGGGAACTGTATCAATAAAGAGATTTCCATCGGAAGCTGTCCAGTTCTTCCTTATGATGTAGGTCTTCTTCTTTGATGTTGCAGTCCAAAATGTCCTTTTATTTCGTCCTGTTAACTTCTGATGTTGTTTTCCTATCAGATTTTCACTTCTGATATTGTGGTATTTTAATGTAAATTTTAAGGAAAACTGTTTGTATTTTCTTTTATTTGGAACCTTTGTTTTACTTATAACAATAAATAAATACTTTATTATTGTTTCATGATTAAGTGCCTGTTTGACTTATCATATTTTTCAAAAGTTTATCATAAAAGCTAATTAGTTCCGAAAGATTTTAACCTTTAAACAGTTATGAGCAGTTTTCATCTTTTTGAACCTAATGTTCATAGAAGATTTAAAAAATATTTCCAGCTTCTTCCATAAATTTACCTTTATTGGTCTATATATTACTCCTGCTAAGTCTTCTTCAAAACTTTGTTCACTTGAGCCTTCTCAGAATACCTTGTAAAAGTTAAAGACTATAAATGCAATATTTATTCTCCTAAACTTCCTATAAAACTTTTTTCACATGAGTCTTCATGAAGTTCACTAGAAATTAAATGGTTTGTGCAAGCCTTGTTATTCTTAAACTTCTTAAATGATTTGAGCAGTTTTGCCAAACCCTTTGGTTTATTTATGCAAATTTGCCAAATATAAAAATTTATGAGGATATATCGTATCCATTATTTATTTTCTTCAATATATGAACTTCCCTTTTATCGACTAATGATTAAGTTTGAGTTCATAAAGCTGCATACAATAAAAAATTCTATTTCCCTGTTTTTTCTTAACAAAAAGACTGGTAATTTAATTTATTTCTTAAAATAGGAAAATATCATAAATATTTGCTATCAGACTCAACTTTTCTTAAAGTTCTCCTTAAAGTCTGCTAGAATAAATCAATATTATTCCAGTGTCTCAATATTTTCTAAATTTTAATTGTATTCACTTTATTAAAATATTACCCTTAATTACGATATGTATATATTATTCTCTTTATATTCTATACCTTCTTTCTAATTCATTTTTTAGTTGGATTTATTTAAACCTTCTTTCTTTTTCTAAAGGGATAATTAGGTAGAAACTCTTTTCTATTAATCCTATATTAATCTGTAAGGTTATTTCTTTGGTAGGATTATTTCCTATTAATCCTATATTAATTGGAATAAAAGTTTAATTTATTTTCAATATTTCTTTGTAGTTAAATGTTCTTCTTCTCTGCTGGGGAAAGAACATTGTTCTTCATAATTATCTATGTGGAATTTTTGTAATAGCCTTTTCCTTCGTTAACTAAAGTAGAACTAGTTCAATTTAAATTTTGAATTATTATTTACTGTTCCTTATCAGGTGGCCTTTCTTGATCAAAAGTGGTATCATTTCATTATTTAATGAAGATTCTTTTTGATCCATAAGAATGTAATTCCATTGTGTAATAAAGATAATTTCAAGAATCTTTATAAAACTAAAAATTTAAATTGAATGAAGGAAATTAATTAGAAGATGGGTTAATTATTTGTACCATTTCAGACTTCAATGTTGATATTGTTTGTGAAATCTTAATGTAGATCAAACTTCTTTTGAAGAGATGGGTCATCTACGCTCTACCTTATATTACGAAAGGTAGTCTCCCTTTTTTCTCTATTTCTTTCAATCCAGTGAGCTCAATTCTGAAGTTGAGAGTTATAGGTACTATCCTATTCTTGATGGTTTGTATCCTTACGTCCAAAATTTGAATAAGATTTCTTTTCTACAAGCTTGAAATGTTTTCTGTAATTTCCATCTTCCTTCTTCATTATTATTACAGTTTCTATGTAAATCTTTTTTAAAATATTGTTTTTCTCTTCTTAAGAGAATGTTTTATTAAAACTATTGTATTCATAGCTTTAAATAAAAACAAGTTAATTTCTAAATGTAATTGTACTTTTCTTTTAATCATTTGTACTGTTTGAAACCTATGTTTATTTAACTTTGTGTTATTTGTTTTCGGCGAAAGAAATGGTTTTTGTCCTATCTTTTCTTCGCCTGAAGGTTAATGTGTTATTTAACTGTTGTCGGAAGGAAATGTATCTATATCCTCTTCTTCCTCAGATACTTCTATAATTTAATGGGAGATAGTATTGTTGGGTAAAATAAATATATCTGTACTTCAGATACATCGAAATCATCTTGATTATATTCAATGTCTTGACCATCATCATTGTTAAAATGTCCTAAAGGATTTATTGGGGACTCATTTCCACTGGAATTCCCCAATATATAGTCTATAACGTCTTGTCGTTCCAAAAATTCCATTGGGGAGAGTTCATCTTCTGTATCTTCCCCAATCCTCTTCTGGGATATAATGGTTAGCCAGATCAAAATCTTCTAATATATTCATATCAGTAAGCAAACCAGGATTACTTTGATCTCTTGGTGCTATTTCTAAAGGAGGACACTGAATACGATATACACTAAAATTATTCATTGGGGTATAAGTGTTATTATGACATTCTGAAATAAAACCCATATTTTCAATTATTGGGTTTATTTCTTCTATTTCCCATCGTTCTATGGAACTTCCGTGGGAATATTGTTCTTCAACATCTCCATTATCTCTATAGATGGAAGTAGTTATTGTGTGTTCCTCTTGTGGGAGTCTTGTTTCATTGTAGATCCATCTGTAATAATCAACAGAGTCTTCAATGTTAGTGTATAGGAAGACAAGTCTTTGAATAATTCTATCTTCTTTATCTTTTCTTTCTTTTATTCTTCTTCACTTGTCTTCATCTGCACTAACTTTCTTCATTGTAGTTGAATTTGTTAATTACAATCTATTAATTTATTTAATTAAGAAGGAATAATTATTCCTATTTCTCTTAATTTTCTAAAACTATTTAAAATTATTTAAATTTTTTCTAAAGTTTATTCGAAGTTCATATTCAATGCTCTTCTAATATTTAAAATTTTCTTTAAAATATTCAAAATATTTTTCAAATTATTTATAGCATTTTCAATTGCTCTTATAATATTTAAGATTTTCTAAGTCTTTACAGTGTCTGTAACTGTTTGCAAATTTTCTTCAAATTATTTACTATATTTCAAAGAAAATATATAAAGTTTATTTAAACTAAAAATGTTTTATATAATTATTAATTAAAAGAATTTTTATAAGTGTTTATTAATTAATATTAATGTTTATTAGTTCTCAGTTCTAATTACTGTTAGTGTTCATTAACTCACTTAGTTATTAATCACTTTTAATTAATATTGTTGTTCATTTAATCATTAAATTAAATTAAATTATTAATCACTATTAATTATTAATCACTTTTAATTAATATTTCTAAGGTCTTCTATGTTTAAAACTATCTTTATCAGAAGAAGGTGTTTCCTCATTAATGTTTTCTAAGTTTATAAATAAAAATATTTTTCTTTTCAAATAATGTTGAAAATATTTTCTATCAAATATTGTTTACAATATTTTTTATCAAAGTTCTATTTGATGATTAAGTATCTATTATTAATGAAGTATCTATCCCCCTTTTCTAATCGGGTGTACTTTTTCTAAGTATATTTTCCATTATACTTAATATTTCTAAGTTTTCTAAGAATTTATCCTCTTCTAGGATATTAAATACTTTTAATTACATCAATTACATAATTACTGTTGATGTAAAATTATTCAAAGTTCACTTGCAAAGTTTTCAAGTTTTGTTTTCTAAAACTTTTGACCTTTCATGCTGAAGATTATAGTTTTAAACTTTTATTTAAAAAACTAAGTTTATTTTTCTAAAAAGAATCTTCAAAGTTCTTTCACTTTTAAAACTTTTTCAGAGTTTATTATTTTCTCTGTTTAAACTTTTATTTAAAGTTTTCTTCCAAAGAGATTAGAGATCTACTGTCTGTAAAATTCAACCTATTTTCTAAGGTTTTTTAAGTTCCTGACACTCTTGAAAGTCAGAGTTCAGTTTAAAAATGTTTTCTAGTTTGAACTATTGATACTTTTGAGGTCAGAGATTAATTTAAAAATTTCAGTGTTTGAACCATTTTCTAAGATTCAATAAAATTCTTTCTATAAAATTCACTTTCTATAATTCTTTCTATAAAATTGACTTTATTTTTAATAATAAAAAACACTTCACTAAGAACACTAAAAAAACACTAAACAAAACACTAAAAAAACACTTCTTATTATAAAAGAAATATTTCGTTAAAGACGCACGCTTTTTGTAATGATTTGTCTCATAATTATCACAGAGTTTCAATTTTTTAGAAAACTTTTGTGAACATTCCATTTTTTCCTAAAGGGCAAGGGTCAGAACTTTTTTTTCTAGTTTGACCATATTTAAATAAAATTGTTTAACCTTCCTGAAAAATTTATTAATTTTCTCTAGAAATGCTCGCTTTATTTTCCTAAACGAGTTTTGAAATATTTTTTTACCTTTATTTTTCTAAAAAGAATTTCCAAAAACTTTTGACCTTTATTTTTCTAAAAAGAATTTCCAAAAACTTTTGACCTTTATTTTTCTAAAAAGAATTTTCAAAACTTTTGACCTTTATTTTTCTAAAACTAATTTTCAAAAACTTTTGACCTTTATTTTTCTATTTAAAATTTCATTTTTTCGAGGTCTTAGTCTAAAGGTCAAAAGTATCAAGTGTAAAAGGTCAGTCAAAGGTCAATGAAAATTCCAACTTTTTTTTTTTCAAGGTCAAAGGTCAATGACCAACCCTTTTTGACCTTTGCTCTTTTCTAGAGTTCTCTTATTGTTCTAAAGACTTTGAACTCTGTGGCTTTTATAATTTAATGCACGGAATGGTACTATTTGTACCATACATAAATATAAAATATTTAATGGAAATAATTAATTATCCACACATAAAAATATATATATATATATATATATATATATATATATATATATATATATATATATATATATATATATATATATATATATATATATATAATTTATAAATTTATAACTATATATATATTATATATATTATATATGATATATATATATATATATATACTATATATACTATATATATATATATATTATATATATATATATATATATATTAAAATATATGAGTATGTAAATCTGTGAATGTGTACCTTTTGTTATCAGAAATATAAGCAAAAGAAAAGAAAGAAAAAAATATTGTGCAAAAAAATGGAGTTAAAAAATAGGTCAATGGAACTTTTTGGCATTCTATATTTTTTATTACCATCTGAAGCTCGATTTTCGCTAACGCAAGCTTTTATTTTCTCTCTCTGACACACATAAACAAACACAGCTGTTCTTTAAAATATTTATTCGAATGATTCACCAATAAATGGTTGCTACGTTACCACACACACACTTTTATCATTACCGCTGACGCGTTTTATCTGAAGCCTTCCTGCCTATAAAATGTAGGTAATGACGTTTAAGAACGAACATACTTTCATACACTTTTAACACAAGACATAATCTTATTCACTGCTGTTTATGAGCAAGACTTAAAGGAATTTTCATCTAAATATTTTTAAGGGTTATACTAATTAATGTATTTTTTAATTTCTTTTTAAAGTTATTTTTAGAGATTTTACTTTAAAAAAAATATAGTAATTAAAATTTTTCTCTTTTCTTACTTGATTACAACCATTCTCCTGCATATATTAGAAAATCTATTGATTTTAGAGACATACAGAAAATGATGTAAACAACATGATTTTTTATTTGTTAAAAAACAATGTTATAATGTAAACAATATATATATTCTTTTATATATATATTTTAATTTAAATACTTCACTTTTTTTAATTAATAAAATAATAAAAAAACACTATTAAAACATATTTTTTTATAAAATAAAATATATATATATATATATATATATATATATATATATATATATATATATATATATATATATATATATATATATATATATATATATATATATATATATATATATATATAGTATATATATATATAATATTAATATATATTATATATATATATATAGTATTATATATATATTATAATATATATATATATATATATATATATATATATATGTATCTATTTTTATATATATATTTATATTTATATATTTCTAATATGCAATATTTTTATTTTTTATAATATATATAATATATAATAATATATATACATATATATATACTATATTATTTATATATAATATATATAATATATATATATATTATATATATATAATATATAATATATATATATATATATTATATATATATTATATATATATATATATATATGTATATATAATATTTATATATATTATATATATATAATATATATATATATATATATATACTCTAGTATTATATTTCTATAATATATATCTTATATATAATATATATATATTATATATATATATATATATATATATATATATATATATATATATATATAGTATACATTATTATATATATATATATATTTATATATATATATATATATATATATAATATATATATATATATATATAATATATATATATTATATAATATATATATATATATATATTATATATATATATATATATATATATATATATATATATATATATATATATATATATATATATATATTGTTATGCTATTAGGCATATGGAAAGTGAGATTCTGAGCTCCGCAGAACTCGTCGGATAGATTTATTTATTTGTTTGGAAGAAACATTTATTTTACGAAATTGATTAATTTAAATACGTTTTATTTGAATATATTTTGGATAAGATTTTTATTTTGAAAATATTTTAAGAAGAATTTTATTTTGGAAAATAAAATTGTCTCGTGGGAAGAAAGTCCTACAAGGTGACTTCACACCTGATATCGTAGATACGGTGAAAGATCATAAATAGAAGGTAATTGATTATTACCTGGTTCTACCTTTGGTTCTATCATTGGAATACGATTCATCGTGTGGATTCTATCAGTAATTGAGTACATCTTCATTGAAGACTTATCTCTTGTTTTACGATATAATTGAAGAGACCTGATTCAAGAAAGCTCTGCTACAATAGTGAGTCATTATAAGAATACAGGCTAGATTATTATTGGATCGTTTAGAAGACAATTGAGGAACACTGTTCTTGAGAAGAGATTACGAAAGTCTTGTGAGTACTCAGAGGGAAATATTATAGAAAAGATTGGATAGTAACCAGAGAGGGACTTGCAGGAAGCTATTGAAAGAAAAGAAGTCATATTTGTACTGAAGTTGTCAATACGACAATTGAGAGTGACTTCTCTACGAATTCAGAATCTAATCATTATTGTAAAGGTTTACTTCTCAAAGAAAAGGGACTAGCTGATAGTCTGTGAAGTCATCTGCGAACTTGGAAAGTACCTCTAAAATATCTGGAAAGACCTTTTGATTATCGCTGTACTTTCGTGTCCTGAAGTTGAAAGGTTACGTTGTGAAATCATACCCTAGACAATTTGATCAACTTTATTTTGCAATATAGAAATAAAATGATTCCGGGAATTGTCACGTTATTTATTGGCTGAAATCCCATCTTGTGACAATTAAATTGGAGGCTTTGTCCGGGAACTAGTTTCTGAAAGAAAAGAAGTATAATTACGACCAAAGCAAACTAGAAGGGTCCTGTCTAAATAACTTCTCAAGGAATATCACAGCAGCCGTTAATTTTTTTGAGTAAAAGACAACTCTTGTAACAGATATTGAAGTGTTAGCCTTTATTAAAATTTACTTTTTGAAATATGGATTGTGCGGCGCTAGCGAAGATCGCTCTAGGCCTTGGATTAAAGGGAAAAGAGGCAAGAGAATTTATAGCTGCGGTGAGACAGAGAGAAGCAGCAAAACGGGAGGATGCAAGAGCAGAGAGACAAAGAGAAGACGAGATAGAGCTCAGGAGAATAAAATTGCAAGCAGCAAGAAATGGTAATCAGCAACAAGTCGCTGAAAGAGAAGTTGCTAAAGAAGCGGCAGAGAGAGAAGCTATCAGACAAGCTGCTGAAAGAGAAGCTGCCAAAGAAGCTGCTGAAAGAGAAGCTGCTAAAGAAGCGGCAGAGAGAGAAGCTATCAGACAAGCTGCTGAAAGAGAAGCTGCCAAAGAAGCTGCTGAAAGAGAAGCTGCCAGACAAGCTGCTGAAAGAGAAGCCGACAGAGAAGCAGCAGAGAGACAAGGAGAAGCTGCCAGAGAAGAAAGAGAAGTGAAAACACTAAATGAAAGTTCAAAGATGGCTACTGTTGCCATAGCAACGTATGGAAAGTCAACAATGTCAGAGACTGATTATCTTTCAAGAAAAGTAATAGAATTTGAGCGTCGTATTCAAGAGCTTGAAAAGTCAAAAATTCATTCGGCAGATTTAAGTCGTACTCAGGAACAACTTAGGAGACTTCATGGAGAATTTGCTTCTAAATGTGAAGAAAATTCAGGCCATATTTCTGAGATAGTAACGCTCAAGAGCAAATTACACGACCTCCAAATTGAATTAGATGATGCCAGGAATGAAGTTACAGCAGCTCGATGCGCCGTCGAAAATATTGCCGCGGCTGAAAAGCGAAAATGCGAATCTGAGT
>JABUQX010095931.1:0-20000 GCA_015478945.1 Trachelipus rathkii | reverse complement strand
CACTTCCCCTTGTTTCCAAAACGGAGTTATTAGAAATATATTTGTTTTTCAAGGATTCAACTTCACGAGGTATGATTGAATTGTTGTCCCATACCGGTCTCGAAAGATTTGTTTCACATAGCAAAACGCTATTAGCTTCATAGGTTATAGCTCTCATCCATACAGTCCTTTCAGCCTTCAGACATGGCTGGAGGGAGATATGTTTTAGTCGGTTTTTCAAACAGTCTATTAAGCTCTGGAAAAAATAAAACAAGCGTCGAAATTCAATCGCTGCACCTTCACCAAAACAGCCTGGCGTGAACGCTTTGTAACCTCCAGATACGAGAGATTACCTGGCACAGTGACGTCAATAAAAAGCCCCGTCGGGTAACGATGGGCTTCCCTTACGCTTCCATCCGTTGGTTCAATTGTGCTTGACCAGCACCGTCCAATGAGACGTACACTTAGGGAAAAGTCCACATTTTGTTCTATATTCGTACAATAAACGCTTACCTTACGATGTAGATTAACTACATCACACCTTTTTCGTCTAGTTATAAATACAAGATTTTCCAACCAATCTATGAAGATGTGGAAAAAACTTAGCAAACGCAACTGATTCTGGATTCGTGACGATAGCGAAGGAAAATTTTAGAGAATGAACGGAACAATATTCAATAACCAGGAACCGAACGTAGTAACCCTCTGGATAGCGATTATTCTCGTGATCTGTATAGTTCGTGTTTTTACCATATTGTATAAAAACCTTCTGAAACTACCTAAGAAATTAACACAGATGGCGTCGGAACCGGTACAGGGGTTGTCGGAATTTCTGGGGGAGATAACACACCATATACAATGCTTGCAGTTGGACGGGAGAATCGCTAGTTCATAGCGATAATTTCAAAATTGTTGCTGAACCTAATCGAATCCTCATTCCTCAAAACATAGGAAAACAGCCGGCTATTAAACCTGATCAAAGCAAGAAAGTTCATTTCAATATGAGGTAGATATGAAGACGGAAAGTTATATCTCAAGGATGACGTAAGAATAAAATTGCAGTTTCCTCATCGAATATGCAAGAAGTGCAAGTAATTCCTAGTCAAATTCATGAAAGAAACACAATCTTCAATATCGAATTCTTTACTTTTTCAAATCCGCCTGTCTATTCAAATTAATGCAAATAGTCGATCAGCGCTCTAGCAATGATCGCTTCTGAAGAAAAATACTTTCTCGTTCTGAAAGTACTTTTCCAATCTTCATGCTCGTGCGTTTTTAATAATAATAGTGGAAAGTTTCATCTTTTCGTAGTCCAGATATATCTTCGAAGTCCGGAAATAGGATACGTTTGATAGTAGTTTGACAACCATATCCCGCGTATTAAGGTAAATTTCCGGGGTACCAGGAGTCGTCGGTGTTTCTTCGCTCTATCTCCTTTCTGATAAGGGCACCTCCTATTACATTAGCATCCAAGTCTGATGAATTTCTACCGATCTTTCCTTCCCGGTTTTTCAAACGTAAATAGTCTGTGATGCTGACTGTCTTAGTGTTTCACCATTTACTTAGTTGTCCATTCTTTCATGGAAAGGCTGGCAATTTCATGGTAGATGTTTCAATGGTTGCATAGTATATACTTTTTTATTCGCATTTTATATTATATTTTTTTTTCAATGTTAATTTTTAATAAATCGCATGAAACGCTTACCTGATCATGAGAAAATTGAAATGAGAGATTCTTGGTAAAACAAACGAATGCGACATCTGTTGTATCTGTTTCTAGACTCAGCTAGCATCACCTATGTGTAGGAAAGGTTAGTTAAAATCGAAATTCATGCTTTTGTTTTTATTTAAGATCATGTACAGTACATCATAGAAATTTTATATTATAAAAGTTCCTCTCGGACGGGATGTTAGGTATTCATACGACATAGACTACTTATACTATAATAATCCCCGAGCATTATAGATAAGAAAAAAACCATGCATTAAGATCTATTTTCAAAGTGTAAATAGTTAATTAGGTGAAGCGGCAACTGCCGGCCATCTGTTTGGTTAAGCCCTGAATATTAGTATTGTATTTAGTTTATAAATGACAGTACTTAGTAAGAGACGAGTTCTGTTCGTGCGAGGAGAGTTCATGTACAGAGGACTGCTGCTACGGCAGAGTGCATTTGTGTTTTTAGGCATTCTAAGAGTTAATCTAATGTTTAAGATAACTCACGTGATATTATATTACAAAGTTGAAAAAATTTTACTATATAAAAAGTTCAAGCCATCCTCAATATTTATTCGTGATTGATCTACAAGTCCCTGGATTGTCCCCCGTTGAAATCATGGCTTCGCCTCCCCCACTATTCTCCGTAAGAGACCCATCACTTGTCTATCATTCTACCTGTCAGCAGAATACAGTAAGGTCTAATTATTTCATAAAAAACACACTTGTAATGAAAAATACTATACAAAGACATATAGTCCCTGTACTACATACTACAAGATATAAAAATACTATATTGCCCAAAGAACATTGTGCAGCATCGCATATCTATGTTCCAAGAATCTTTTAATATATCAAGTCGTTTACCTCTCTCTCTCTACAAGCTGTATCTAAGGTTCCACCGAAACACTGCATCCTCTCTCAAATATTGTATTACAGTCACTCGATCTTATTTAAGATCCTCAATATATTTATTTATAGTGTAAAAGAAGACTTTATTTCCGTGTTAAATAAAGTTTGACATCTCTGCTACGACACTTTTGGTTGACATAATAGATATATATTACTAACACTATAATTTTTATTAAGGGAATGTGTGATCTAGTATTCACATTAAATTATTCACTGAAAGAATATAAAATATATTTACATTATAGCCCTATATAATATATATATCACATAGTAAAATTATAATAAGAGTATGCTATTAAAGATCTACTATCTATATGGTTATGGCCAATCGTCCTCATTCAAGCCTTATTCTTCATCTTTCCCAAGTAAGCCAATAGTAGATGGAGTATGTAGCCACTGATGAGTCCATCATCCGTTGCGTCTCAAGTAAGCAAAAATCTTCGGGAAGCTTTTATTTGTCCTATTTCTTTAGTGACACGGGGTATAAACCCAGTTCAAGCCAAAGTTACCTGTATGAAAGGGAAATCATTACAAAACACTTTGGTTAAAAGCAAACTATATATATACTATTAATAACAATACTAAATACTGTATATATTTATAATCATATAATATAAAAAATAAACTATATATTATTATATATATATATATAGTATACTACGTATTATTTTTAGATATATATATCATATAATATATATATAATATATTGTTATATTATATTTAATATAAGTAGTATATCATATATATATATATATTATATATTAAATCATCATATATATATAATATACAGATATGGGCCCTAGTTACCTCCAAGGTACAGTGTACCCGAGTAATGTACTTCGTTGCGAGATACTTTGTTAGCCGATACCGTACTCGGCCCCCAACATCTTTTCTGAAAGTACCCGATGTAACGGTATCGACCAATCAACAATTTTGGACCGGTACCGAAAACATCATTATTCGTTTACATTTACGTTATGTATCATGGCCCAGCTTTGTTATAGAGGAATTTTTTTGTGTTTTTTTTTTTAAATTATAAATAATTTTTTAATAGATAGTTAGAAAATAATGTATTTATTATTTGTCTGGGTAAAACTTTGTTTTTAAATTATTATTATGAAAAACTATGGCCTCCAAATACCATATTTATATCAACTTATTTGCACGAAATATCAATTACAAAAGACACAGCTTGATTTACCATGACACTTTTTTATGAAACTCTTATTTAAGAAATGTTGTAATGTGATTCCGCTAGTGAACGTAGAAGTGAGTATTTAAAATAAAATTTAGAAATGAGCCTGAAAAAAGTTGTGTGCAAATTTCATACTTCATGACTCATACTGCCAGATGCTTCAATTTGTTTAAAAAACATTTTTACCTTATATATACTTTGTTACTAAAGAATAAAATATATTTTATATTTCCAGCACTCACGGTCTGGTGGGACGGCGTGAGGGAAGCTTCTCCTGTAAATGTATGCATCAATTACCAGCGTATCATGTTGCCATGCATTCATTTAGCATCTAAAGTGCCATAAATGCTATTTATTAAATGCGCTAGCAATTTTTTAATTTATTACTTATTTTTTTAAATAAAAAACTGACCATTCTTCCACATATAACACAACAGTTCATATTAATGATATAATATACTATAATATATATATACTATACTATATATATATATACTATATAATGAATAATTACTTATTTATTATAATATATATAAGGTATTTAGATAAATATATATTATATATATCGTCTGTGTGTGTGTTGTGTGTGACTTGTGTTGTGTGGTGTGTGTGTGTGTGTGTGCGTGGTGTGTGCGTGTGCGTGTGTGTCCTTTTGAATTAGCACGATATTTCTAATGAGTTAATATATAGAAAACTTGTAGGAATAAAGAGGTTCTCTGTATGCGAATTGCTCATGAACCTTCGAATTTCAATAAACCGCTTGTGTCGATAATTAAATGCGAATTTTATAATTGAAAAATATTATTATGTTCACTAAGAGACAGTCATCTACGATTAAATGGTATTACCTCTCAATACAGCGGGAAAATCCGTGCTGCTCCCCTTGAATTAGTTACCAGACAAATTTAGTGTAAAGCTTTCTATAGAAATCGAGTGATGAAAGATGATGCTGGCGAAACCCCCCATATACAGCGTACGTTTATATAGGTACGAATGAACAGTTAATGCTTATAGACAGAAATGAATTTAAAACTCTGAAACACTATCGTTTTATTTACAGTCCATACGATAAGTATTATTTCCTGGTGGGTCTTTATAGTATGAAATCCTATTCTGTTGTACCTTCGATTACGTGTAGTACATTTTCACTCGCGAAAATTTCGAATATGCATGTCAATATACATATACGCGCCCCTTGTACGCAGAAGTGCGACGGAAAGCTGTCTTATTCCATACGCAAGTTCAGCCCGGTCTGATTCCACCCTTCATGTTGCCAATGTGTATATTTTCGTGACATCGGAACTATCGGACAAGCGGGTTGAGTTCGGACTCTTAAGACGTATTAACTGATTCGCTACGGTGATTTGTTTTACAGCAGTAGCACATTCATTCACGGTAGTCCCAAGGCGGAAGTACTCCAGTTGAGTAAGCGCGTTATCTAGGAGGCCACGGTCAATTACGATCCCATGTTCCTATGCCCCTAACCGGCAGCTTGGGTTGTTTAACGCTATAATATGATTGCAACGGCAAAGCTCTCGTATGTGGCTGGCATCCTTTCATGCTTGTGGATATAAATTTTGAGCGTGCGTCTGTTAATGGGTACGGTCACGAGGAGTCTGAAAAAAAGTTTAGGTCCAGAAATTCTTGAATTTATTCGCTATCTAGGATTCTATTTGGTAAATTAAATGTCCGCTACGCCCCTGTATCAGTTATATATTCTAGCAGTTTACCACACATTATGGAAGGCTAAACTACCTTGCCTGTCGCTGGGTGTAGATGAGTATGCTGTGTTTTCCTCCCGGTCAAGTAACGATAATTCACCAATTAATCATGCCATATTGGTAACCTGGCCTCATCGATCACAAAATACGGAGCTGCCCGTTAAATCATGGACAACATTTGGACTACGAACTAAACCACCAACGTCGCGGTCGCGGGATGCAAACCCTTTGCACAATGTGTGCTCGTAATGAAATGAAAATGCTGTCATATGTAGAATTGCCAACCTACCGTTCCTGTCTGCCGTAAGTAGCGTTTTTTGGTGTGTTCCTGGCATATTACAATCTTAGAAGTCAAACTGCCCCAATGTGAAGGGACGGGGGAGTTGACTTGGTGCGAGAGGTAGATTGGTCGAACCCTATATTTTTCTTTGAAAACCTTGTGTTACAATCTGACATTATAGTGGAATGCGCGGCTTCCAAACGATCCTGGAAAGAAATCCTCCGTCTATACACCTCCGAGCTCTGTGGGCATTCCTTTGATTTTCAAGAAATAAACGCGCCTCAACCATATCCGTCAGTTTCTGGGTTGTATACATATTTTAGTTCCAACTTTAAGTGCTGTTAATTTAAATACCTGTTTGCTAAGACACCACATTATACAATTCGCAAGTGCTCGCTGACTGTTGTACGTTATATGGAATACCGATCCCAACAGAGTTGTGTGTCATCATTACTCGAAATTATAATTAGTGGCTAACAATTTATTTAGCGAAAATGTAATATTTTAAACTATTACACATAAATGGAATGCCCTCATGAGATATAGGGGTTTCTACCCCCATTCCAGCCATATTCCTGAACGTATTACAAATAACTATTGGTAGTAACTATTCTCCGCTGACACATATGCTGAAAATATCTTTTCCACGAGGATTCCCACGAAACAGACGTTTAGGATCTGGAATGATCGTCTCAATGAAACTAATTATTTTTATTCGTTTCGGCGATATTGAAATTTCAGCATCGAAAATACACGGTTTTATTGAAATTCGGACGCTTCGATGAGAGAAAAGAAATTCGCATCGTGCAATGTTGCATTAACTGCACATTAACCTATAATGATTACGCAAAAATAAAGCCTCTACCGCTTTAAAATTAAGACACCTTTTATTTCCAGAATCTAAAGAATAACAACTTGAAATTCTTTAAGATTTTATTCATTTCCAAAAGTTGCAAGTAATAATATATATATATTTAAAATTAAAATATTTATATGTATATACTATTAAATATAATATATATTATTATATTCATCTAAATATAATCTATCAATATAATATAATATATATATTATAATATATATAATATATATATATATATAATATTATTAATATATAAAGTTAATTAAAAAGAATAGCCAAGAAACAACATAAATCTATTTTGCTTATAGTAATATATATAACTATTTATGAAATTTCCAATTATCAGATTGTTTTTCACATATATGAAAAACTGTAT
The DNA here is from genome assembly GCA_015478945.1 of Trachelipus rathkii. Taxonomy (NCBI): domain Eukaryota; kingdom Metazoa; phylum Arthropoda; class Malacostraca; order Isopoda; family Trachelipodidae; genus Trachelipus; species Trachelipus rathkii. The sequence continues at coordinate 12,961 of JABUQX010095931.1, read as the reverse complement.
CGATGTAATCCAGTTTACAGTAATGTTCACCCGGGCCCGATTACCAAGTACCGAGTCTACCGGTATACTCGCCCAAACCCGGCTTTCACAACAGGGAGTACCGATAACCTTCTCCCCGTCTACCCCAAGCTCTTATTTTGTCGAAAAGAGTACCGATTGTACGGCTATCGCCCCACCAATTTTATTGTCACGTGGCCCATCCTGTAATATATATTATATATATTATTATAGTATATATATATATACCTATATATACGATATATAATATATACTAACTATATATATATATATATATATATTATGATATAAGGAATATATATATATTAGTGAATATATATATATATAAATATATCGTATTATACTATATATATACGTATATATATATATATATATATATATAATATGAACTAATATACTATATATACATATATAACTATATATATATAATAATTAATATATATATAGTATATATAATATATATAACATATATAAATAAATATATTATATATATATATCAGATGGCACGGGTATTTTATCACCGACCTCAGTTTGCTATTTTGGACGTGTTATAGATCAAAGAACGATTACGTTTTTTGCAATTTCGGAATCACGCGTTATAAAATCTCTATATTTTTTTGCGGAAACTGGTGATAACAAATAAACTGATAATTATTATGCAACACCAAAATTTAAAGCGAAACAGTGAAAACAGGGTAAGTAGACGCTATTAAATAAACGGGCCTTCTTAACCCTATAAAAAAATCGGATGGCGCAGGCAGTTCATGCCCATATCGCATGGCCTGGAGACGTATCTGTGGTAATCTAGAAATTTAGATTTTACGAGCCGTAGGTTCAAATGATCAAACTACAGAAAACGTTAGAAAGAGAAAACGGTTTAGAAGGAAGACTATTTAAAATATATTATATATTATTATAGTATTATATAATATATAAATAATATATATAATATATTATATTATATACTATAATATATATAGTAATATATTATAATATAATATATAATAATATTATTATATATATATATATATATATAGAACTATTATATTATAAATATGCCTTTGAATTAATTAAAACTATATTCTTTGTTCCAATACTAATACTTTCCCTCAGTGTTCGAAGCACGCACATGCTTCAACCGTGTTCCGAAACAGGAAGCCGCTCTATCCCTCTAACTATTCGCCCTAATAGCTCTCACTTTGTTTCCTATCATAAGATCCCTTTGAAACCCTTCTCAACTCCTCATTCTAATTTCTAATCTCAAATCTCATTCATTCTGTCCGATCGCCAGTACCCAGTACGGCTTTCCCGGCCTCGACTCTAACTGGAGCGCAATAACGTCCTATCTAACTGAATTATGGTTTTCTCCCTCAGAAACTACGGTGGGAAACTTAGGTAATTGATTGGCGCCTTGACAATACCCAAAAGCATCGTTGGACCGGGTAGATGCACGCTCACTGCTCTCCAAGCTCACCGCCTTTGGGTTTCCTCCTTCTCTTTGCTTACTTTATGTCTAGTTTTCTTTCAAATCGCTCAATATCGGCTGTTGATGATGCTTTATTTTCTTCTTCTCTAATTTTTCTTCAATTGTTCAATCGTGTGCTCCTCAGGGTCTGTCTTATCTCCTACTTACCTCTCGCTACCTTTTCATTAAATATCTTCTAACTCTCGTACAGCTAACTCCTCTATCCACTCGTATGCCCCGATATGATGCGACCCTTCGATTCCTCACTCATTTCAATTCTTGCTTCCCGGGTGCTTTCTTCTAGAATTGCTTCCCTGTCGACTTAATCTTTCCGTTATCTTATTCTGCGGACCTGGATAGAATTTCCGGATGGGTTCGGTTTGCTCAAACTGGTTGTGGTTTCGCCAATATGGGTGAAAGTTGTCCCAAGCTTTGTGTAAAAACCCAATGCTCTTTTACAATGCTTCCCTTCTTTCTAAGACACCGGTCAACCTTTGTGCCTAGTCTTCGTGTGCGACGGGTGCGCGGACGTGCTCCCGTGGTGGCAATATAACAGCCTTTGATAGCTTATAAATCAAGATAATAACATAATAAGAGGCGGTGAGGGTAAAACCGTCACATATTCACTCAATATACATAGGGTGCTTATGAGTATATATAGCTCAGTTTCAAAATAGAACTGAGGTAATTACTGGCGTAGAGTGTAGGTGCGAGCTAACCTGGCGTGGTGCTCTTAGGCGCTAATTGAGGCGCCTAGCTTATAGTACAAGATGGGTCAGCGGCTCTCTCATATGTGTACTCTCATATCTGTGTGTGGTGCTTAGTTTTGTGATTTTTTCTGACTAAGAGAACGCACTCCACAGCTTGGTGAGAGGGCTTGGCGTTGGACCTACCCGGTTCACAGAAGTGGCAGGGTGTCGTACGGGAGGGTCAAAGGCAAAGCGGATAAAGTTGGCCCAAAGTTGCAGGGGTTCAGTGGTGGTGTTGTCGCCCTATTCTCCCCGCGCGTAGACTGAGTTGCGTAAGGGGTGAGGCGCACTGATGAGTTGTGCTCTGTGGGCCTGCCACTCTCCTGCTCTGCGCGGAGGATCGGAAGGGTCTCCGGAGGACCCGTCGCTACCCGGCTTATGGCCGGTTTTGGGGTGTCGCGGCGGGTATCCGGTCCGCCCCATCCCATACGGGGGTGTATGGAAAGCAACGAGTCCCCCCCGAATAATCGTGTTCCCGGTCGCACGCTCGACCCGCGCCGTATTTTAACCAGCCACCTTGGTTGTGTACGGACTTACAATAACTGCAAGAATTTTAATTAGAAAGTATCGTCCAATTGGGTGGATTTTAGTCTGTAGCGAAACGCCAATAGACCGCGCCTCTCGCCTACATAGGCCTGGTTCGTAATCGATTTACTTGTACTATAATTATTAACAAGTAATTTTTTTTATTATGTATGATTGGGTAAGATTTTGGATATTTTCTATATTTAGTGAGAACACTCCTTTACAGAGGATATCAAAAAATGGATATTGTCCTTTTCGCTGTAGGCTCAGGTGTGTCAGCTTTGTTCAGATGTCATATAGTAATAGTAGGCGTCCAATATAGAGTATCATATGGTGTTCTTTTTTTTTTGTTCTATTTTTCCTCTCTTTTTTCTAGTTTTTTTTTCGTTGTACATGTCGGCAGGAAAAGACTCTGTTGGATCCAGCATCAGCGGCGCATGGCTCCCTAGCTAGAGTTTTCTCGTTGTTACCTGATAAAGCATTCATAAGTTTTCTGGTGATAGAAGTAGCAAGTGCTGGTGTAACAAATCGTCAGCGAATAGCGTGTCCTAAATAAGCTCAATATATATATGACGTATATCATAGTAGTATGAGGGTAGTACGGGAGGGATACGCAGTCGCTAGTATTAGTTATATATGAGCCTAGGTTATATATATATATAGGTATGAGTAAGGGATAATATATTAGGGTATTACTATTTTCTAATGTAGTATATAAATATAATATAATCGGAAATGGGTAGGTATATCATTATATACAACAAACTCATACTAGGCTCCTCATGTAAGGCGAATAGTCACCCGATAGGTAGCTCTATATACTCTCTCACTCTCTGGGAAGGAATTAAGCATTGTGAAAGGAGGGTAAAAGGAGACACCTGCTGAATAAAGTTAAGGGAGGCATTGGAAAGCGCTACGTTTTCGTTTCATGTCCGACGCTCGGTAAAGGATAAGGGGCAGATCAAAGACGACACGTAAAGCAATTTCAAGAATTCTCCAAGAACTTTTTGGAGAGTAACTTAACTATTCTTTTATTAAAAAGTATTAATACTAGGAGACATGATTTCGAGGAGGTTAGTACGAAGAAAAAATCCTCCGCTATATGTCATTATTTTAGTCCTACTCCTCGTATGTAATGAGACTCTTAGTCGAAGACTCGGATACGATATATGGCAGTTGATGCGAAACTTATTTTTTTGTTAGTTCATAAGTATTTTAATATTCGTATTAACACAGATGTATTTAAAAAAAAACAGTGCGACAAATCAAAAAAAAAGCAACAAGACTAATATGAACAACGCAATATGAAATAACAAACAATACAAAAAATAAAGCTTAGTGTATTAAGGTAGAATTCTCCTATAAACTTTTAGGATCGCTAGAATGTTATTGGTCATCATATATATATAACTCTATAAGAGATAGTATAACATATATTTATATTAGTATATTTAATTATATATATATATACATTAATTTAAGTATTATAGTTAGTTAATAGTATATATAATATATATTAATGATAGTATGTAGTATATTAATTATAATAATATAGATCTATAGTAATTAAGTATAATATATTTAGAGACTTTTATAAAAATCATATTAAATATTATAGAAGAGAAGAGAGTAGAGAATAATAATATAGGTAGAGATGAGAGAGAGAGAGAGAAGTGAATGAATAGATGAACTCTAGGAGAGTGAGAGGATATAGTATAGATATGATGAATAGGAGCTCGGAGACTGTGCTGTGAAGGAGAACGAGCTGGAGATCAATTGATTACTACGAGAAGACAGGGGCGAGAAGCGCAGCTCTACACGGTAACAAATATATATTTGGATCTTGCCTTGGGAGCATGACACGCAAGAGTGGAGTGAATCAAGATTAGTGAGACCGTACCGACTTGCGACGAGAGAATGATGATGAGGGAAGAACAGACAAGAAGAGAGGAGGAGCGAAGTGGTGGAGAATGACAGATTTTCAAGCAAAACTTCTCCCGCCAGCACGTATATCGGATGTAGGGCACTTTAAGCCTTGCGGTACCAACCCCTGTGAGATGGACAGAATAGATTTCGGCCAAGTGTGCAGTTGTCATAAGTCCACAAGCATTACTCGGTTCTAAGAATAATTATTTCAGAAGCGTGGAAACCACTCTCCACACGCCTACATCTTTATAACTAGAATTGAACAAGACAGGAGTCTCCAGCTCTCTCTCCCTTCTATCCTTTATGAATTTTTTGGTAGTTGCCAAATATTCCACTTATTGATTTTATTTAAATTTGGAAAAGTGTGGAAAGTTACGTTTGAAGTTCCATCGGGTTACTCCATAATTGTTGAAAAAACAACAAGGAGTGAGAACGGAGAGTGGTTCCAGCTGGCGTAAGATACGTAAAACTCGTCAAGTATTGAGAGACGCAAAAGGACGCCCAAATAGTCTATTGACCCACTCGTAGATGAGGAGAGTATTCAACCGTATAACCACTGTAGAAAAGCCAGCCATGGATGAGAGATGGAGAGTATTAAGAGGAGAGAGAGTAGTCACTTGGATATGCGAGCGAGACAGGGAGGAGGAGAATTGACAGACGAGAGGGGAAAGAGCGAGCACGGGGAGTAGGTTACACTTTACTCGGAGTCGCCAACTTTGAGTATATTAATCCACGATTTTACCTATATTTATAATATAAGTTAGATTAAATGGACGTGCCAATCGCAATCTAAGAAGTTGTCCTCATAGGTCCACCAGCTTACCTTTAATATATAACTGGCCAGTCTCGCGACCTACACCAAACAGGAATTATTCCACTCCATACCTGTATATCTTATACAGTCGATAGTATATAGTATATAAAATATAGTACTGTTATTTACCTAGATACAGTGTTATATATTTACTTATATATTATATAATATATATCATGTGAAAATATAATAACTTATAGTTAGACATATAGAATATATATAACAGTATCTATATATATATATTATCTAAAATATTAGGTTACTCTTGACTGTACTATAATCTATCCTAGTTAATAACATATTATATTAATAGTATAGGTTGATATAAGTTATAGTATATATATATATTGCTATGAAGACTCGATTTTTTGTTCGTCTCAAACCAATAAACTGCCAATTAAAATTGTGTATCCCTTAAGCAACAAACATGTTCCGAAAACCACCTCTCATTCTTACACCACAACCATCTCCTGATACTAGAAAGCCCATACCCCACCAAAAATTTTACTTCCCTTATAAATATAGAAACAATACGATTCATTATAGAACAAGACTCCTATTCATTCAGACACTTCTTGTCTCGGAATTACCAACACTCTCTCCTACTATTATCACTAATTAAATAACCAACCTTTTCTATTTATAACATTTACACCATGAAACACAGACTATAACTAACCAACTCGTTATCTAAACTTACATCTATACCTCAACATGTACCAATCATTTTAATTCATTCTCTTACTCAACAATTCGCGACAACATATTTAAACAGATTACATCCCAACCCATATCACAACACTGTCCAACAACTACAAACCTAAGCTTTGATAGCTAGTCAATCATTCTGTCAACATATTCATGCCGTGTCCTTAACACCTTCTGGAGTGAGCTGAGACTTCATATGATGCATACAGCTGGTACAGGGAACACCTCAAGATAACCGAGGAAATTCACACTTTCCTCATACATTAGTAGCCTTAGGTCATCTTTAATTAACATATAGATCAATGTAAATATATTAATTACTCAAAAACCCCACCAGAATTCCCCAAAACTAACATATCTCACACATTATCGAGAGCAGGTGCAAGAGACAAGTGTTTTCTCCTTTCTTTCTTTCACAACCTAACACTGGTAACAAGATAAGATCTTACTCTCCATCAGACACACATTCCCAATAATCAATCAACATTAAATCAGAAGCACTACAAAAATACTCAACCCTAAGAATATTACAACTTTCACAAACATACCAAAAGCCAATTTGGCAAAAATGTTAGAGTACTAGCTTGACTGGAAGAAGAGGAACGATGAGAAAGAAAGGCTTGGTGTGATCTCTGATGTAGTGCTCAACGTATAGAGACAAAGTATAGCGACCAGTCTATGTTAAGTTGGTATACGGAGCAATGACAGTGGTCAAGATATAGTAGGTGAGATTGCGCTATATAGTTATGTAGGATGTAGAAATGTGAATACGGTCCATATATCACCTTGTGTGGTGATTGTTCCTGAAAGATTTATTCTATGATAATTGAAAGATGCGAGAGAAAAAGATAGATGTATGGGGGTGGCTAGTCAGGTGGAAGGATAGAGGAATACCGGCGTATGACAAATGGAGGTAAATAAAATATTTCATTGAAAGGAAAAGTGAACAGTTAAAACAGACAGAGTGGTAGTTCCTGTATAGTTCTGAATGAGAGTAATGGAACAAGGTATAATAGGTGGTTCAATTTAAGACAAAGGATCATGAAAGAAGATTTATAGTTTTCTGTTCATTTTGTTTCACAGCCAGAAAAACGAATGGTATGAATGATCAAGTGATGCGAAAACAGAGAATAGTTGAGAGTAACGGGCTACATTTGAACTCTATATAGGATACTTGTAAAAGGTGGAAAAGCAGAAATGTATGATGAGGAGATGTGAAGTAAGTGTTATTCTAGGTTATAGTTGATATCGTGATGTTTTTGAGAAAAGTTATGAGGAGTAAGAAAGAGATTCACAGAATGTTATCAGCATAGATCCATGTCTGATATCTAACCAAGAGGGGTGTTATATAGATACGTGTGATATTAATTCGAAGAGCTTGGAAGAGCATATCAAATCTAGAATAAAAGTCATGTGAAATTAGAACCCAAGTGGTAAATTGTGACATATCATTAAACGAGATAGTATGGTGATTTGGCACTGAAATGGAACACTGTGAAAAGTTCGTGTAGGGTTGATTGTGTACTATTACCAGAAATGTTTGTCACACAAATAGAGATCGCTGACTAATAGTTAAAATGAATCCAATTCGTGTTGCTCTCTTAATGTTTGTGCAAGTATAGAGGGTGTGATCTAGCATGACAGTCGCAATCTGAATAATGCAGTGTAACACATCATGAAAGGAAGAACGATGTTGATGTTCAGGAACTGTTAGAAATTACGATATGCAATATCATTAGCTCATTTTCGATGAGAATGGCTTGAAGGAATATCTATTGAATATAAAGGTTGTGCGATAATTAGGTTGTGAGGAAGAGAGAAAAAAATTATGACTATATATCGTGATAAATGAGAATTTGTCAATTGCTTTTTTATGACTTATGTGATGCAAATCACTCAGGTCAAAACTGCTCTCCAAAGGATATTGTCTTTGCAGTTTGCAGTCTCTCCGAGTGTATCATCTCAAGTCTACCCCACCTTCCCTTTGTGTCTATTGTAGTGATTTTCATATACCCTCTGTTTTAGATTTAATTATTTCATTAACAGGCTGATTGATGAATTATATGAAGTTAAAATCTTGTGATATAAGATTGCTCTCAGCACTGTTGTTGCTGGTAACTGGATTTGGGTTGTGGTTGGGTTGACCGAGATGGTGGTAAGCATACCTTGATTGATGTCCATTGAAGTCTGGACCACTGCGCATGGAGTTAAAGCCTGGGGGACCAACTCAGTGCTTAGCCTAGGCGCTAACCTAGCCAACCTGTAGACTCATTAATATATCTCAGGAACAATTAGAAGTTTAGCGAGTGTTTATTAACTTACCATTATAGCTATGTGTGATCGTTGGAGTAACGCAATCTTAATCTCAACGCTTTCTCTAATTAGTTAGATGCTGGGATTAACTTTGGTACAAAGAGTATTATCTGTATCTCTTTTCTTGTCGTCGACTGGCTTCCTGTGAACAGGAATTTTTATTCTGTTTTTTTTGTATAATATTTAGTTTGATATATATATTTAAAGCCTTAATAAAATAATTTATGTAACTCATATAGAAATATATTATACTTTATCTGTAATATTTATATCAAATTTCTTTCATAAAAGCTCGTACTACAGATAGTGATATTAGTTATAGACAGTTATGTATTTTGTCTAATTTATCTCATAATTATTATTATTATTACTGTCTTTAGTAGAAGATACATTAATACTATATTTAGCGTAAATCATCTTCATAGATATCAGGGAGTGTTGAGAGGCTTCCACTAGGTATACTCAATATAAGCAGGTATGAGTATTATTTGTTATTCATTCAATTATAATATATCCCCAGAGGGTTTATACATTCCTTTTTTGTTAGAGTTACTCTTAAGTTTTGTTAGCATTCCTTCCAGTACCTGTTTATATACACTCCAGCTGATTGTTTATGCACCAATTAGTTTTCGGTGTGCATGTTTTCTGGCATCCCGCTCTCGTTGTTCCATCCTCACTCCCTGGAGTTTTTAGTATAGTCAGTATATAAATCGCGCATGTCTTATATATTCCCACTGTAGTGTAGCCTTGCTCCATTCTGTATTCGTCGCTCTATTTTTACATCACATAAAGCTATCACTATAATCTTTCATTTCACTCTACTTCCCCTGCACCAATTCTTACTTTAAGGTCCAGTGTGCTCTTATTGACACAAGAAGCTATCAAACATAAATTAGCCATAAACTTCACTGCTTCTCACCCAAGCACGGCTTAACACACACCAAGAAGTGATACATTTATAGATTTCTTACCTTCCCTCAGTATCCTCAACAACCTTTCCAACATATTCAAAACCTCACTACCCATTACATTTCTTTTTGCTCGCCCCAAATTCAAGTCGCCAATAACAGGCATACTTTACATTCCAATACCCACAACATTAAACACTCTACAAAAACATTCTTTAAAATAACAAATCAATTACAAGCTTATACAGATGTCATGGAACTGGATTTATACTCCTTTCAAAAAGCTAATTTTCCCTCTCTCAACAAAGTTGGGCAATTTTAAAATGATGGATCAAGATGTGAAAGGTCTACAAAATCATTCACTTTTCTTCTATAATTTGGCAATATTCATACAAAGAACAAATCAATAAAGTTAACTGTTTTTTAATGTTTAAAAAGTGTTTCAAGCACTATACATACTATTATATAAAATATAATAAAGATTATATTTATGTACCATTAACACAGTAAGCCAATTTTTAATGTCAATAAATCATGGACTAGCCTGAGTAATGCACTATACAATATGCCTAAAGCCAATCTGGTGTTATTATTAAATCAATTAATGCACATTTTACTCCTTGTAGTATAAGAAAAAACAGTGAATTACAAATCACAATAAAACAAAATTTAATTACAATAAAAGCATGCATGGGATTATTTTTAAAAATCAAAGGCATACAATCTATCCCCTTAATATAATAAATGCAAATGATTAATATATTAAGGGAAACCTGTAAGGTAATTGTGAAAACTTACCGATTTTTCATCATCATCTGGAGCAGCTGCCTGAGGACAACTATTGGAGCTTTTCTGATATATCCTTATCACCATTCATATTTTCCACAATGATAAATTTTTAATCTAAAAGAATTACTGATACTTATTTATAAAGACTTAAAATAAACACATAACTCAACATTGATAAATATAAAATAATCTATATTTATCTATTTATATATTAAAATTCTTATTAATTTTAATAAGTAATACATACCCGTATCTTTAAGGTATGGAGATTAAAACTAACCGTAAGTATTACATTTAACACACCAGTATATATATATATATATATCTTATATTATATCAATATTATATATATAATATATATATATGATTATATTATATATTATATATTTTTAAGATATTATTATTAATTATATTAAAGATATTAAAATAATTTTAGCATAATATTATTAATTTTATGCGGTAAAATTTATTCTTAATTATATTATAATTTATCACAATCGAAATAAAATACTCGTTACGTGCTAAAATTAATTTATTACTTAATATAATTTAATATATATAATCTTAAATACTAGATAATGGATTAATATATAGTGTGAGTGAGCAAAGTCTATGTAGCTCAAAATATATTAGGGCGCAGCCTATTTTTAAATATTTTATCTTCTTTGAATGATTATTAGTTCATTAAATATGTTTTAGGCTCCTGGTTTTCGTAAGATATCACTCACATAGTAGTATATGTGCGCATAATTACTCTAGCTCAGCAGAAGCTCCATCTCGAGAGTGTGTTTTCATTAGCTCGTGTTACCTTTATTTATTTTTTCTTATTCTATTTCTTTTTCTTTTATTGAGTTTATTATTATATGATGTAATAAAAAAAATTTATAATATAATAATATTTTACTTTTCAATTCTTTCTCTCTTTTTATATTCTTTTATTTCTTATCTAACTTATTACTACTTGAGTATATAGCTGTTATCCTCCTCGACTAAGAATAGGAGACTCAAAATAGTTGATTCTTTTAAAAGATGAAAGTTATAGTTTATCTTATACATCAATTATATATTCTAATATATATGTGATTTCAGTACATGTATTTTAACATGTTTTTCTAAAGCTCAATTTCTTTTACAGTCGAGGAAGCATACTCATTAAACACTAATAAAGTATATAACTGATATGTTATTTTGAGATACCCTTTCACAATGAGTTCATATAGTATTAACCTCAATTTATCTCATTCGTATTAATAACCTTTTATTTATTTTTTAGTTGTACATAGTGAAAAATTATATAGAAAGTAGCCTATAATAAGCGTTGATATGATAATATTGGTGAATTCAAATGTGGATATGTGAAACCTAGAGGTTGGTGTAGTAAAGGGTTATAATTATATATTTTATATATATACATACTATATATATATTATTAGATATATTATAATTATAATAGATATATATAAATATATATTTATTAATTAATATATATTTAATAATAATTATAATATATATATATTTATAATTATATATATTATATATTATATATATTAATTATATACTATATTTATATTACTAATAATATATATATACTTTTCACTAAATAATATATAATTGATATCTATATTTATATAATTAAATTAAAATGAAATATATTATAAACTCATTATTTTTATACTTATCTAACATATTCTTGAAGATTGTTTAAACGTAGTATAATATAACATATAACTTCATTAGCTAATAAAAACTCTATTAATTTATCGACCCGTTAATTTTTTATAGCTAGTAAACTCGTTATCTCATGATCTGAGTGTGTGTATTAATACGCCCTCGGTCTTACCTATGTACGTGTCGTGTGTTATTTTAGAACATCGTAAAATTTTATAACATTTTCAATTTATTTTCATTATTAACCTTTTTATGAGGCCTTTCAATAAAATTTATTTTGAAAAACATTTTCTTTTCACTCCTTTCGGAATAAGATCATTAATTAAACTACCAGAAATATAATTAAATTAAAAAAGTGGATTGTATAATTATGAATATATGTATCTCTCTCTCAAAAGACATTGATCGATGGGAAGCATCTAAGAAATTTTGACAGAATTTCTCTTTCCAACTGGTGGCGCGAAGGGTATGTTAAGTTTATTATTGCCAATTCTTTTTTTTATTTATTGATATGTTGTGTATATATATAAGTGTATAGATCCATTTATAAAAATTTATTTTTTGATAGTTTTATTTTTTCAAATATAGAATAATAAATCTAATGTTTAATTATATAAGTGATAAAATAGTAGGTAGTAGAATTAAGTTTTTAAAAATACAGGAAATTAGTTGTATGGACAGGGGTGTATACTATATAGACGTTTAATAATTTAAATCGTTAATAAGTGCAGCTTAGGATCTACAGTTAGTAAAGAAGAATATGAAAAGATATGAGTATAAGAGGATAGATTAATAAGTGGTAGTAAAAATTGGGATAGTGTGTGAGGCATAAGAGTGAGGATTGTAGGCCATAGAGATAGAGTTAATATGAGTGGGCTCACTCGCAAGGCAACTTCAGTTATTACCGCTAGTCGAAATAAAAAGTATAACGTAATTGATTCAAAAATTGACTATATAAATTCCGAATTCCTTATGAACAGAATTATGTAAATATAATTACAAGATTAAATACATTACGATTGTCTAACCAAGTTTTCATTTAATCGATTTAATCACATATAGTTAATCTACTGCTCCC
>JABUQX010095930.1:32500-45000 GCA_015478945.1 Trachelipus rathkii | reverse complement strand
ATATATATATATATATGTCCTATTCTGTTTTACGACTCCGTCAGTTTTGTTTTTTTTTTTTGTTTTTTTTTTTAATATATTGCTACTATATGATACCAACAATGAATTTCAGTGGTAACGGACATTAGTCAACAGAGTACCCATTCCGCTCGTGCTGACCACCTGACCAGCGATGAGCACAATCGCTAATCAGGTGGATATTTTTTACTCAGCTACCTTCATGGGTGTTTTTTTTTTTTTTTTTTTTTTTTTTTTTTTTTTTTTTTTTTTCGCGGATTTCCCCCCCCCCTTAAGGGTGGGGGGGCGTTTCGGAGTTCACCAACGCGTTTTCGCTTAACCGCAAGGCCCCGCCGAACCGCGCCGAACCGCGCCGAACCGCGCAGCACCGCACCGCACCGCACCGCACCGCACTGCACCAAGCCGGACCGTTTTTTTCGCTGTTTCGCATCCTCGTTTTTCTATAACTCATGAATGTATTTTAATATCCACGAATGCATCCATAGACACATACACTCACCCTTATACACACACACACACACACACCCTCATCATCCCAGTCCTTCCCTCCTACCCCGTTTCATTCACCGTATCTCTATACCCATTCCATTCACCGTGACTGCTTTATCTGTCTGTGCTCTCCAAGAAGGTCTTCCTAATCCCCTATACCATAAATTTCATTGAATCTATTTTCAAATTTGCTTTTCACTATATATATATATATATATATATATATTTTCTCTTTTACTATATCTATAAAAATCAAATTTCTATATATATATATATATATATATATATATATATATATATATATATATATATATATATATATATATATATATTCTTTTATATATATATATATATATAGTTGCTCTTGTACTCTTCTGGAAGGTTTCACAGGTATCCTGAACCCCTTGGGCCTTCTTTAAGGAATGGTCGCCACATGTCATTTTATACTACTACTTAGTCATGTATATGCACAGACGTTTGCGCATGCATGTATATGCATTATGCGCACGCGCATAACATCTTCTATCTTCTGATGCGAATCATCCCACCCACAAGAATGAACAAAGGAATTGTGGGAATTTAAAAAAGTGACTCTCCATGTCACTGACAGAACTGGAACTCGACCCGTAGCCTCTTAAGGAAGTGTATAGGACTTAACTAATTGGGCTCAGGCTGAATGCCCTTTAATATATAAACAAATGTTACTTATATATAAATCATTTTTTTGCATATCAAAAATTTTGGAAATAGCTATTTCCATATTAAAAGTATAGAAAAAGCGCATCTCGATTTTGCATTTTATATATATGCAATTTATATATATATATATATATATATATATATATATATATATATATATATATATATATATATATATATATATATATATATATATATATATATATATATATATATATATATATATATATATATATATATATATATATATATATATATATATATATATATATATATACAACGAGAGAGAGAGAGAGAGTAAAATCGCTATCATCCATACACACACACATACATATAAACATACTTACACACTCACACATACACACACACACACACCCGTTACGCTACTTATACACACACACACACACACACACACCCACCAACACACATACACACACACACATACACCCACCCATAGACACTTACACTCACATCTGCACCTACACACACACATGCCTAGACACATACACCCGCCCTATATACACACACCCACCCTTACCGACCCTGCCATGGATACATACACCAACCCTAGCTCACACCTACTCCCACGTCTACACACACTATGACACTTATGCACACACGCACACCCGCTAGGCTATTTATACACACACACATACGCTAGGCTTTTTATACACACATACACCTACCCATAGGCACTTACGCTCACACCTATACCTACACACACAAGCACACATACCTAGACACATACATCCACCCTTGATACATATACCAACCGTAGCTCACACCTACACCTACACACACACACACACACACATATATATATATATATATATATCACCTTTTACTTAAAATAAAAATGAGTCATGTATCAGGGAACGGTATCCAGAGGAGCGTTTGGGGGTAAAGCTCCATCAGCGACTAATTCACAATTGATGAGTCGAGTACTGAGGCCATGTAGTTACACTCTAAAACCAGGAAAAGCTGACCAATAACATTAAAAATTAGAAATCTATTTAAGAAGTTATACCAATATAAATAATGAAAAAGAATGAGGAATGAGAAAGGAAGAAAAAAATCCAGAGTGTCTGATATATAATCATTTTATTTTACTACAACTGTACGAAATTTTATTAAAAACATTAACATTACATACCTTAAAGCAGTAAATCAGTAAATCAATAGAGGTGTTACCTAACACCGAGAGGGGATTAGTATGCTTTTGTTTTACTGCTTTACTGCTTTAACTCATGTTTTACTGCTTTAACTCATGTTTTACTGTTTTAACTTATATGTTTTACTGCTTTAACTCACATATTTATTAACATTACATACCTTAAAGCAGTAAATCAGTAAATCAATAGAGGTGTTACCTAACACCTATGGGATTAATTTACTGTTTTACTGCTTTACTGCTTTAACTCATGTTTTACTGCTTTAACTCATATGTTTACTGTTTTAACTCATATACTTAAATTGATACACTTTTGCTTAAACAGTAAATCAGTAAATCAATAGAAGTGTTACATAGCAACAATTACTGCTTTAACTTTCTGCTTTACTGCTTTAACTCATGTTTTACTGCTTTAACTCATGTTTTACTGCTTTAACTTTCTGCTTTACTGCTTTAACTTTCTGCTTTACTGCTTTAACTTTCTGCTTTACTGCTTTAACTCATGTTTTACTGCTTTAACTCATATGTTTTACTGCTTTAACTCACATATTCATTAACATTACATACCTTAAAGCAGTAAATCAGTAAATCAATAGAGGTGTTACCTAACATCAAGGGGGGATTAGTATGCTTTTGTTTTACTGCTTTACTGCTTTAACTCATGTTTTACTGCTTTAACTCATGTTTTACTGCTTTAACTTTCTGCTTTACTGCTTTAACTTTCTGCTTTACTGTTTTAACTTTCTGCTTTACTGCTTTAACTCATATGTTTTACTGATTTTTGTTGTTTTAATACTTTATTTATTTTTTTATTATTTTTATTTATTTTTATTATTATTTTTATTATTTTTATTATTTTATTTTTATTATTTTTATTATACTTAGTGTTATTTACTTCATGCCTATTGTTATTATTATTTAGAAATTAACTATGTCTAAAATACATATACACACACACACACACACACACACACACACACACACACACACACACGCACTTACACTTATACACATACACTTTGACACTTATACACACATTCACTATGACACTTACATTTACCCATAGGCACTACTTACATTTACACTTATACACATGCGGTCCTATGATACTTATACACACATTCACTATGACACTTATACACACATTCACTATGACACTTACATTTACCCATAGACACTTACATTTACACTTACACACACATACACAGATTTACTCACACACACACAGATTTACTTACACTCACACACAGATTTACTTACACACAGAGATTTACTTACACACACAGATTTACTTACACACAGATTTACTTACACTCGCACACAGATTTACACACACACACACACACACACACCCACGCACACTCACACATATAACGTATAATTTATTAAAACATTTTATGTTTTAATTAAACACCTACATTTATATTACTCATTCAAATATAACTAAAATTATTTCAAAGTTTCTTAAAACTTCTATAATAAATCAATCATTATCTTTGAACAAAGAATTTATTATTAACTGTTAATACTTTTTGTTTATAAATTTTATAACTATCAAGTTTTAAATAACTTTACTAACTTTTATAAAATTTTATTAAAAAAATAACTTAAAGCAATAAATCAGTAAATCAGTAAGGCCAGCCCCTAGCACCCCTCTACATCAAGCTATGCCACGTTTTGTTCTATTGACTTACTGCTTTACATCATCTTTAGCCATGTAATAAGTATAAAATAACAAAATAAGTTCTTCTCTGCTAACATAACATGTATTTTATTAAAATCATTCTAAGTTTTTATTTAAAAATAACAATTATTCACTTACATTTATATTATTCACTCGATGTTAACTAAAAATATTTCAAAGTTTTTTAAATAATTCGGGTTTTCTTTATTATTATTATTATTATTATTATCTATGTACATTGACAATCCATCACGAGAAAACACAACTACCCTCACTCCTTACAGATACGAAACTGACCTCTCTCTGTAAAATGTGCTGAAATAACTACTTTAGGTCTAAATTTAGGATAATCCTTTTTGTAACCCGGAGCGAATTAAGCCTAATTCCAGGTCAAAATATATTTCAAACTGACCTTTTTTTGTAAAATGTGGTGCAATAACTACGTTAGGCCTAAATTTAGGCCTAAATTTAGGATAAGCCTTTTTGTAGACGGGCTAATTTAATCCTAATACCAGGTCAAAAGGTAATTCCCGTATAGACAAGAATCATTGTTATTATTATTTTTATAAATATATTTCCAACTGAAACATGCTGGATCGGTAAGATCCTTTAAGCAGGTAAAAAGGAAATGTTTTCCTTACTTGTGATTGGTCGGGGTAATCCTTATCTCTATATGACCTCGTATGTGATTGGTCGAGAATTATTTTATCGTCTTTTGAAAATTAACTTTGTTCTTTCAACTTGTATTTGAGCAGGTGTGTGTTTTATTATCTTTTAGACCCAAACTCATTTTAAAATCATAGTCATTTTAGCTGTTAAGCGGTGCACAAGTTATCTGATTTGTATTAAAAGTGTTTTATTTTTACTAAGTGTATATCATATTTATAATAAATACTTACATTGAGGAATAATTATTAATTTCACTAGAATAGATAATAATTAATTCACTAGTTCATAAGCTAACCACCAGGGCTCAGCATGAGCCCCACCCGCAAAGGCTGCTGCGTCCGCCGCGTCCCGCCGCGTGCCCCGCAGGCGCAATATTTCCCGCGTTCCCCGCCCCACGCCCAGCGTGCGTTACGAGGCACAATATTTACCATAGGATAAATATAATAATAATATATATGGCATAATATATATATATATATATATATATATAATAATAATATATATATATATATATATATATATATATATATAATATATAACTCTTATATATATCTAATATATATATATAATAATAATAATATATATATATATATATATATATATATAATAATAATATATATATATATATATATATAATAATAATCACAATAGACTACTAATTCCGCACTATAAACAAAAATAATTAGTAATATAATATAATATAATATATATATATGTGTGTGTGCGGGTGAAGTGTGAGTGTCTATGGGTGAACGTAAGTGTCTATGTGTATGTGCGTATGTGTGAATAAGGAATATAGTGTGATGTGTGTATAAGTGTAAAGAAAGTGTAAGTGTCTATGGTAAGTGTAACTGCTTATAAGCTGAATCATCAATATAGGTGATATCAAAGATGACACCATCAAAGATGAGTCATCAAAGATAGAGAACCACTAAAGCTGAGGTACCAAAGCTAAGTTATTAAAGTTGCATCAAAGCTGGGGCATCAAAAGCTGAGGCATCAAAGTTGACATCAAAACTAGGGCATCAAAGTTGAGACATCAAAGCTGAGGCATCAAAGTTGAGGGATCAAAATATCGAGTGGGTGGGTGGTATGTGTGTGTGTGTATGTGCGTGTGTGTGTGTGTGTGTAATATAATGTAATATGTATGTGTGTGTGTGTGTGAGTGGGTGCATGTGTGTTCTAAATAATAATAACAATAGGCATGAAGTAAATACACTAAGTATAATAATAAAATAAAATGTTTTAATAAATTATACGCTATATGTGTAAGTGAGTGTGCGTGTGAGTGGGTGTGTGTGTGTGTGTGTGTGTGTGTATATTTGTGTTGCGTGTGTGTTTGTGTATGTGTTCTATGTAATTTTAACAATAGGCATGAAGTAAATAACACTGCGGTAAATAATAATAATAAAATAAAATGTTTTAATAAATACGTTATATGTGTAAGTGAGTGTGCGTGTGTGTGTGTGCTATTATTGATAATGATGATATGTGTGTGTAATATGTGTGCGCGATGTGTGTGTATGTGTGTTCTAAATAATAATTCGCGCGGAAATATTGCGCCTATTTTTCATTCGCGCGGAATATTGCGCCTGCGGGCGCACGCGGCGGACGGGGACGCGGAAAATGCGCCTGCGGGCGCACGCGGCAGGCAGGGGACGCAGGACACCAGCAGGTGCGGGGTTGACTGCCTTTGCGGGTGGGGCTCATGCTGAGCCCTGGTGGTTAGCTTATGAACTAGTGAATTAATTATTATCTATTCTAGTGAAATTAATAATTATTCCTCAATGTAAGTATTTATTATAAATATGATATACACTTAGTAAAATTAAAACACTTTTAATACAAATCAGATAACTTGTGCACCGCTTAACAGCTAAAATGACTATGATTTTAAAATGAGTTTGGGTCTAAAAGATAATAAAACACACACCTGCTCAAATACAAGTTGAAAGAACAAAGTTAATTTTCAAAAGACGATAAAATAATTCTCGACCAATCACATACGAGGTCATATAGAGATAAGGATTACCCCGACCAATCACAAGTAAGGAAAACATTTCCTTTTTACCTGCTTAAAGGATCCAGCATGTTTCAGTTTGAAATATATTTATAAAAATAATAATAACAATGATTCTTGTCTATACAGGAATTACCTTTTGACCTGGTATTAGGATTAAATTAGCCCGTCTACAAAAAGGCTTATCCTAAATTTAGGCCTAAATTTAGGCCTAACGTAGTTATTGCACCACATTTTACAGAAAAGGTCAGTTTGAAATATATTTTGACCTGGAATTAGGCTTAATTCGCTCCGGGTTACAAAAAGGATTATCCTAAATTTAGACCTAAAGTAGTTATTTCAGCACATTTTACAGAGAGAGGTCAGTTTCGTATCTGTAAGGAGTGCGGGTAGTTGTGTTTTCTCGTGATGGATTGTCAATGTACATAGATAATAATAATAATAATAATAAAGAAAATCCGAATTATTTAAAAAACTTTGAAATATTTTTAGTTAACATCGAGTGAATAATATAAATGTAAGTGAATAATTGTTATTTTTAAATAAAAACTTAGAATGATTTTAATAAAATACATGTTATGTTAGCAGAGAAGAACTTATTTTGTTATTTTATACTTATTACATGGCTAAAGATGATGTAAAGCAGTAAGTCAATAGAACAAAACGTGGCATAGCTTGATGTAGAGGGGTGCTAGGGGCTGGCCTTACTGATTTATTGCTTTAAGGTACGTAAAATATATGTTTTTAATAAAATTTCATAAAATTTTAGTAAAAGTTATTTTAAAACTTGATAGTTATAAAATTTATAAACAAAAAAAGTATTAACAGTTAATAATAAATTCTTTGTTCAAAGATAATGATTGATTTATTATAGAAGTTTTAAGAAACTTTGAAATAATTTTAGTTATATTTGAATGAGTAATATAAATGTACGTGTTTAATTAAAACATAAAATGTTTTAATAAATTATACGTTATATGTGTGAGTGTGCGTGGGTGTGTGTGTGTGTGTGTGTGTGTGTGTGTGTGTGTAAATCTGTGTGCGAGTGTAAGTAAATCTGTGTGTGTAAGTAAATCTGTGTATGAGTGTAAGTAAATCTGTGTGTGTAAGTAAATCTGTGTGTGCGTGTAAGTAAATCTGTGTGAGTGTAAGTAAATCTGTGTGTGAGTGTAAGTGTAAATGTAAGTGTCTATGGATAAATGTAAGTGTCATAGTGAATGTGTGTATAAGTATCATAGTGAATGTGTGTATAAGTGTAAGTGTGTGTGTGTGTGTGACCGCATGTGTATAAGTGTAAATGTAAGTGTCTATGGGTAAATGTAAGTGTCATAGTGAATGTGTGTATAAGTGTCATAGTGAATGTGTGTATAAGTGTAAGTGCGTGTGTGTGTGTGTCTGTGTGTGTGTGTGTGTGTGTGTGTGTGCGCACGCTCACGTGTGTAGGTGTGTTCTAAATAATAATAACAATAGGCATGAAGTAAATAACACTAAGTATAATAAAAATAATAAAAATAAAATAATAAAAATAATAAAAATAATAATAAAAATAAATAAAAATAATAATAAAAATAAATAAAAAGTATTAAAACAAAATAAAAAACATAATGTTAATAAATATATGAGTTAAAGCAGTAAAGCAGAAAGTTAAAACAGTAAAGCAGAAAGTTAAAGCAGTAAAGCAGAAAGTTAAAGCAGTAAAACATGAGTTAAAGCAGTAAAACATGAGTTAAAGCAGTAAAGCAGTAAAACAAAAGCATACTAATCCCCCCTTGGTGTTAGGTAACACCTCTATTGATTTACTGATTTACTGCTTTAAGGTATGTAATGTTAATGAATATGTGTTAAAACAGTAAAACATATGAGTTAAAGCAGTAAAACATGAGTTAAAGCAGTAAAGCAGAAAGTTAAAAACAGTAAAGCAGAAAGTTAAAGTAAACAGAAAGTTAAAACAGTAAAACATGAGTTAAAAACAGTAAAACAGGTTAAAGCAATAAAAGCAGTAAAACAAAGCATACTAATCCCAAGTTGTTAGGTAACACCTCTATTGATTTACTGATTTACTGCTTTAAGGTATGTAATGTTAATGAATATGTGAGTTAAAACAGTAAAACATATGAGTTAAAGAGCAGTAAAACATGAGTTAAAACAGTAAAGCAGTAAAACAAAAGCATACTAATCCCCTAGGTAACACCTCTATTGATTTACTGATTTACTGCTTTAAGGTATGTAATGTTAATAAATATGTGAGTTAAAGCAGTAAAACATATAAGTTAAAACAGTAAAACATGAGTTAAAGCAGTAAAACATGAGTTAAAGCAGTAAAGCAGTAAAACAAAAGCATACTAATCCCCTCTCGGTGTTAGGTAACACCTCTATTGATTTACTGATTTACTGCTTTAAGGTATGTAATGTTAATGTTTTTAATAAAATTTCGTACAGTTGTAGTAAAATAAAATGATTATATATCAGACACTCTGGATTTTTTTCTTCCTTTCTCATTCCTCATTCTTTTTCATTATTTATATTGGCATAACTTCTTAAATAGATTTCTAATTTTAATGTTATTGGTCAGCTTTTCCTGGTTTTAGAGTGTAACTACATGGCCTCAGTACTCGACTCATCAATTGTGAATTAGTCGCTGATGGAGCTTTACCCCCAAACGCTCCTCTGGATACCGTTCCCTGATACATGACTCATTTTTATTTTAAGTAAAAGGTGTATATATATATATATATATATATATATATATATATATATATATATATATATATATATATATATATATATATATATATATATATATATATATATATATATATATATGTGTGTGTGTGTGTGTGTGTAGGTGTAGGTGTGAGCTACGGTTGGTATATGTATCAAGGGTGGATGTATGTGTCTAGGTATGTGTGCTTGTGTGTGTAGGTATAGGTGTGAGCGTAAGTGCCTATGGGTAGGTGTATGTGTGTATAAAAAGCCTAGCGTATGTGTGTGTGTGTGTATAAATAGCCTAGCGGGTGTGCGTGTGTGCATAAGTGTCATAGTGTGTGTAGACGTGGGAGTAGGTGTGAGCTAGGGTTGGTGTATGTATCCATGGCAGGGTCGGTAAGGGTGGGTGTGTGTATATAGGGCGGGTGTATGTGTCTAGGCATGTGTGTGTGTAGGTGCAGATGTGAGTGTAAGTGTCTATGGGTGGGTGTATGTGTGTGTGTGTATAAGTAGCCTAGCGGGTGTGTGTGTGTGTGTGTGTGTGTGTATAAGTAGCGTAACGGGTGTGTGTGTGTGTGTGTATGTGTGAGTGTGTAAGTATGTTTATATGTATGTGTGTGTATGGATGATAGCGATTTTACTCTCTCTCTCTCTCTTTGTATATATATATATATATATATATATATATATATATATATATATATATATATATATATATATATATATATATATATATATATATATATATATATATATATATATATATATATATATATATATATATATATATATATATATATATATATATATACAGGCATATAGATAGATATATTTGCGATAGATCTAAAATGCATCTATATAAAATCAGGGTTGGGGATTTTTTGTTTTTTTGATAAAAATGAATTTTGATTTTTGATTTTATTGATTCTTTTTGATTGCTTTTTAATTTTCAGATTCGTGACGTCACGCGAAATATATATATATATATATATATATATATATATATATATATATATATATATATATATATATATATATATATATATATATATATATTATATATATATATATATATATATATATATATATATATATATATATATATATATATATATATATATATAATATATATATATATATATATATATATATATATATATATATATAATCTAGAGTGTCCCATTCAACCCATAAAAATTAAGAATTAAGAATAATTTTCAATAATAATTAATGTAATTAATGAATATTAATTATAATTAAGAAGCCACATGGGCCTACCTAGACTGTCCCAGTCAACCAACAATAATTAATAATTAAGAATAATAATTAAAAAGCCGCATTGGCCCCTCTAGAATGTCCCAGTCAATCCATTAAAATTAATAAATAAGAATAATAATTCAGAAGCCGCATGGGCCTAACTAGACTGTCCCAGTCAACCCATAATAATTAATAATTAAGAATAATAATTAAGAAACTGCATTAACCCCTCTAGAGTGTCCCAGTCAACCCATAATTTATAAGAATAATACTTAAGAAGCCGCATGGTCCTATTTAGACTGTCCCAGTCAACCAATAAAAATTAATAATTAAGAAGCCGAATTGGCCCTTCTAGAATGTCCCAGTCAACCCATAATATATAATAAATAAGAATAATACTTAAGAAGCCGTATGGGCCTATCTAGACTGTCCCAGTCAACCAATAATAATTAAAAATAATAATTAAGAATCCGCATTGACCCCTCTAGAATGTCCCAGTCAACTCATAATAAATAAGAATAATACTTAAGAAGACTGTCCCAGTCAACCAAAAAAAAATAATAATTAATTATAAATAAGAATAATACTTAGGAAGCCACATGGTCCTTTTTAGACTGTCCCAGTCGACCAATAAAAATTAATAATTGAGTAGCCGCATTGGCCACTCTAGAATATCCCAGTCAACCCATAATACATAATAAATAAGAATATTACTTAAGAAGCAGCATGGGTCTATCTAGACTGTCCCAGTCAACCAATAATAATTAATAATTAAATATAATAATTAAGAAGCCACATTGATCCCTCTAGAATGTCCCAGTCAACTCATAATAAATAAGAATAATACTTAAGAAGTCGCATGGTCCGTTTTAGACTGTCCCAGTCAACCAATAAAAATTGATAATTGAGAAGCCGCATTGGCCCCTCTAGAATGTCCCAGTCAACCCATAAAAATTAAGAATTAAGAATAATTTTTAATAATAATTAATGTAATTAATGAATAGTATTTATAATTAAGAAGCCACATAGGCCTACCTAGACTGTCCCAGTCAACCAACAAAAATTAATATATAAGAATAATAATTCAGAAGCCGCATGGGCCTATCTAGACTTTGTCCCAGTCAACCAATAATAATTATTAATTATTAATTATTATGGGTTGACTGGGACAGTCTAGATAGGCCCATGCGGCTTCTGAAATATTATTCTTATTAATTATTATGGATTGACTGGGACATTCTAGAGGGGCTAATGCGACTTTTTAATTATTATTCTTAATTATTAATTATTGTTGGTTGACTGGGACAGTCTAGGTAGGCCCATGTGGCCTCTTAATTATAAATACTATTCATTAATTACATTAATTATTATTAAAAATTATTTTTAATTCTTAATTTTATGGGTTGACTGGGACATTCTAGAGGGGCCAATGCGGCTTCTCAATTATTAATTTTTATTGGTCGACTGGGACAGTCTAAAAAGGATGGCTTCTTAAGTATTATTCTTATTTATAATGAGTTGACTGGGACATTCTAGAGGGATGAATGTGGCTTAATTATTATTTTTAATTATTAATTATTATTGGTTGACTGGGACAGTCAAGATAGGCCCATGCGGATTCTTAAGTATTATTCTTATTTATTATTTATTATGGGTTGACTGGGACATTCGAGAGGGGCCAAAAAAGCTTAATTATTAATTATTATTGGTTGACTGGGACAGTCTAGATAGGTCCATACGGCTTCTTAAGTATTATTCTTATATATTATTTATTATGGGTTGACTGG